>LGRX02015849.1:31704-47109 GCA_001247695.2 Cymbomonas tetramitiformis | reverse complement strand
CGAACCCGAACCCTAACTGTTTATGCCCGTTATATCGGGTTAACTTATCAACTTTATTACATTCTGAGAAAACTGAACACTGAGTGAATATATCCCGAGTCCTAGGGGTATATCCAACAGGTTTGGCCCCACGCACTCTTTATTTAGACACTGCGTAGTTTGGCCATGTCAGGCTAAACACCGACGCTTGAGATGGAGTGAGGGGCTCCTCTAGAGGTGCGGCGGGGCGGTATGGCCTAGTCACGTGGCTGGTTGATTGGACTTACGGAGAGCTCGGGCTCGTGGCTGCTTGATTTTCCCGTTCTTAGCGTTGGTAGACGTTGGAATTTTGGTCGGATCCGACACCAAGTTCCTTGGCCGCGTTGTTATATCCACATGCACGTTTGGGGAATCTTTTGCGCCGCAGCTTTCCTTCTTTTCCTCGACGACCGCCTTACGACTTTTGGCCGCCGCTCCTTCCGTTCCTCGCCGCATTTACCCTCACTTTGTCTCTATAGTCTTCTACATCATGGTTGCGACTAGATTGACCTCAAGTATGGCGTCACGCCGACGCTCGCTAGCTACAATTTTCGACTCCGCTGCCGCACGTAATTCCGTCACGCCGGCTACGCCGGCGCCCGCTGGTGCTCCGGCTGCGAACTCCGCACAAGCCGTATTCTTGGCGGGTGTTCGCTCGCTCACGCGTGAGCGCTTCGACGAGAGCGTGGCGAAGCACGTCATCCGGAAATGCTTTCCGACAAGCATGACCGATTTACGGGTACGGAGTCGAACGCTCAGGTGCTCCTCTCCAAGCTGGTGCCTGCTCTCCAGGAGGCATTCGAGGCCGAGGACGCGCTGTTTGCCCCTATGTTCGACTTGGAGGACTCCACGTTGGCCGTGCGACCCGAGGCCAACAAGCTCCTCTTCTCAACTCTCGAGCTCATCGTGTCTCCCGCCTCTCCAGCGGGTGACTGGCTCGAGGCATCTGCGACCTTGCACCCTCTGGACGGCAAGCGGGCCTTGCTGGAGCTCGCAAGGCGTCTGCTGGACTCCGGTGCACCCTTCCAGGGGACATCGGACCTCCTTGGCGTCCGTTTTAAGGCCCACACCGACCCGTCCGAGTCCATCACGGACTTCAACGCGGCCTTACGGTCCGCCAAGAGGCGCAACACCCTCGACGATGACGAGGTGAAGGAGCTCTTCCTCGCCGCGCTGGACCCTGCTTTCTACGCGCCGGTGGTGTCGAGGCTCTTCACCCACCAGCAGCGAGCGGCCGTGGACCTTCTTACCATTCAACAATGGGTCCTCGAGTGCTACGCCCGACACGTGGCAGCCGGTACGCACACTGCCTCGTTCGCCCTGTCCGCAGCGGCCGTGGCCACTGACGGCGACACCTCGCAGCTGTCCGACCTCACGGCCATCATCCTCGACGTGAAGCGGCAGCTGAAGGTCCTCACGGACAAGGTCAACGGGCGGGGTTTTACCCCGCGGGCGGACAAGAACAAGATCGGCAACGGGGGAGGCGGCTCCGGTGTTCGTTTTGCGGCAGGTGACCTCCCGACGGGGGGGAACTGGCCGCAGTCGCAGGTGAGGAAGCGCGTTGCCTTTCACAAAGGCAGCGGCGACTTCATTCCATTCTGCCAAAATTCAACGTGCAAGAAGGACGAGGCCCGCCACTGGCACCGCGACTGCCCGAACGGCGGCAAGCACGGCGCTGGGGGAAGCTTCCACAGCTTCTCCCTCGGTGACATCGAGAACGACTTGCTGGCGGAGCAGTTTCAGACGGCCATGGACGAGCACGACGGCGAGCGGTTCGATGCGCTCTGCCTTCTGGCGGGGGGCAAGCCGGAGATGCTCGACGGCGTTTCGGCGTGTTCCTTCGGGATCGAGCCGGAGCAGGAAGACGGTGCGTTGCAGGAATTCCTGCCCTACTGCCAGCCTGCCACCCACATGGGCGGCTTCACGGTCGGTGGTGTCGGGAGCGGGATCTCGGCTGCCGCTTGCACGCATGTCCGCGAGGACGCACCGCCGGCGCCACCGCCGGCGGCAATCACGCATGTTTGCCCGGCGAGTCGGGGGCGTCCGACGCCGATGACATGATGCCGGTGGACCCCATGCACGCGCACGAGCCCGACCTCTGCTTTGCGGACCGGATCGCGCGGATGGGGGGACTCTCGATCACGGCTGAGGGCAAGGACTTGGCGATGCGGTACATGCACGCCGGGTCGGAGACCGACTCTTGCGACGGCGACGCGGACGGGTCTGCAGCTGGGTATGACCCTATTGACGGTGAGGATGCGGTCCCGCAGCCTCTAACATCTCGTCGGGGATGCGGTGCACCGCCTTGGGGGTTTGGCCGCTCTTCGGCGATTGCGGTGATGGTGTGTGCTCTCTTCTGTGTTTGCGCCACCGCGGCGCCAATCTCGGCTGCCACTCTTGGCGAGGCATGTGCACCGGACCACACCGGCCTGGAGGTCGGTGGTGCTGCCGAGGCGACCACCAGCGAGCCTGCATTCACTTCTGCGGCACCGGTTGCTATTCCACCGCGCCGGCACGGCCGGCACCGTGCTCGGCAAGGCCTTCACAATGCACCGATCGGGCTTTACATCCCGGTACCTCCGCTCCCGGTCCCGCCCACTTCACCGCTGTATTGGGATGCACCACCGTCACCGGACTACTCACCGGGACCGGCTACTGACGAGGAGGACGGGGAGGATCCCTCGCACGACGATCGAGACCTTTCAGATTTCTTCTGGAGCTCTACGAATGATTCAATCACGGCATCGACATCTTCAATTCACGGCACCATGACTGTGCTGCGGGCCGGCACAACAGTGCCACCGCCAGCTAGTGGCTAGGAAGTTAATCATGCCGCTCCTGCACAGTGAGATTGACCGTAGCTGTATGTGCAGAAGGGTCCGATCACGGACCGGTTTCAGGTTTACAACTCTTGGCTGGAAACCGCCCTGCCAGAAAGGACAGGCCTTCCCTTAGAGCCCAATTTCCACCGCTGTAGATGGTGTTTGTTCACAGGTTTCACTTTCGGCTAGCCAGTCACCACACTAGGTGGTGTGCTGGAACAGTCACACCGCTCGCTTTGTGACTCTTCCTATAGTAGTGTGTATGACTGTCACCCGAACCCGAACCCTAACTGTTTATGCCCGTTATATCGGGTTAACTTATCAACTTTATTACATTCTGAGAAAACTGAACACTGAGTGAATATATCCCGAGTCCTAGGGGTATATCCAACAATGTGCTCTGAGGGATTGTCCATCTGCTGAAACTGTAATGTCAGACTGGAAAGGACTTCTTCTGAGATACTCTCAACCCGGCCACTTGCTTCAGTGGCATCTTCAGGCTGATCTACCCTCGGGGTGCTCTCAACACCGGTACCTGCGCAGTACCCTGAGAGTTTCCCTGAGGAGCTGGAGCTGATGGAACTGGATCTGGAGTTGCAACTGCTGCATTGATGCTGTGCTGACTCTTCAGTTCCTTGACCAAGGTGTTGATCGTATTGATGAGTTTGCCAGACCCATCCTTAGCACCCTGATTCTGCTGCTGCTGTCTCTGATTCGGAAAAGGATTCTGAGCTGGTGGCTTTCCCTTGATCTGTTTTCCATCATCGGTCTTGGTGGCCCAACAATCCTTCTCGATGTGACCAGGACGCCCACAACGATGGCAAGTCTTATCATTCTGTGATTTTCCTTTTCCTTTTCCTTTGCCCTTGCCTTTACCACCTTTTCCCTTGTTCCGATTCTGATTGGAGTTCTGGCTGCCACTCTGATTCCAATTCCGATTTCTGTTGGATCTGTCATATGGCTTCTGGCCACGTCCTCTGTCCTTATCCTTCTTGGCTGGACCTCCAGATGACTGCTCCTTCTGACCCCGATAATGAAGGGTTTCTGATTGCTTTGAGTGAATGACGTAGTTCAAATCAAACAATACCTGTGTGGTTTCTTGCCACGACAGATTGTTCCTCTGCTCTTCTGTCAGGTATCTGAGCTGGAACTGTCTGCGGAGATCAGAATTCATACTGGTGACGAATCTGTCCTTTATCAGCACATCATTTAAATCAACTGCTGCTAAAGAAGCCAGTGATGTAAATGTGCGCAAATAATCTGCAAAGGTTTGGGTTCCTTGATTGAGTTAGTGCCATTAGGTGTTTCTTGGCTACTGATCTCTTATGAGGGTTACCAAATTGTCTGAGGAATGTCTGTCTGACCATCTCATAAGTGGTATATGGCTGTTTTGCTAAGACCTGAAAATAGTGTCTATCATTATTCTGTATGAGAGTAAGAAACACTGTGATCAAATCCTTATCATTGACACCTGGATAAGTGAACTGGAAATATCTGTCCACTGTATCCAACCAGACCTCTGCGTCCTGTCCTGTTTTGAATTCCCTAGGTGGTGTCATTTTCACCTTGGGGACCAAACTGGGTGGAGCTGGTGGAGCTGGTGCTGGTACTGAATCTGCATCTGGATCTACAAAGACCATCGGAGGACTGTCTGCTGTATACTCTGCTTCTGGTGCCTGAGGCTCATTGGCAGGATCCTTGTACCGGCTCATATCTGGCTTCATGCGACTGATGTTGTCATAATAGCCTATGTGGTCATATCTGGTTAGTGTATCGGCATAACCAGCGATCCACTTCGGGATTTTAAACCGACTGTATGCATCGTATGAACCGAGTATGTCGAAAAACCAAGTCGAATGATCTGGGCTTATATCAGGAATCTCATGCTCTTCCTCTTCGATAGTAACCATCTAAAACAAAACACAACACAAAAATACCTTCAGCTAATTGCCTAACCGAGTGTGTGTGATTTATATGTTATATGTGGTATATCGGTATGTTTACATACATGTATTATATTCGTACATATTAATGAGGTAAGTATATGTATATATCCACCTTCTTCCCCCCTCAAGGAAGTGTGTGATACAGTGGCAGTTGTCAATTGCCAATACCTCAAAATAGCATGCATTCCTTATAGGAATCATCTGTCACAGTTCTTGGGTTGTTGCCCGATACATAATCATGTTTGTGTCGAAAACAGCATGATATGTAAATGCTAAATACGAAGTTTATCGAAATTATAGTAGCATTTTAGGGCATGTAATGTTACAGTGGCCCATACACCCAATAGTATGATTAGGGTGTTACATGGTATCAATAACCCTAATATAGGTAAAAAATAAGCAGTATATTTCTTTTGCAAAGGTTTTAAGCAAAACTGCATTTAATACCTAAATGAATGTATGGTGGTTTTCAGAGGGTACGTTACACCCCCTGACACACACATTTAATTTTAGGGGTGTTACAGGTTGTTACAAGTGCTGTACAAATCAGGGAATATTCAGATATAGCTGAATAATCAGATCAGCAAAAAAAAATCCACACACATTTTTCATTTTGAAATCATGCGTGGGAGTTTTTTACGTATTTTGTTACAGCCAACATGTATACCCCTATATATTACACACCTAATATCTAGGGTGTTACACGAGATATGACCATGGTCATTATGATTTTCTGATACCTTAATAGGTATAGAATCATAATTTAAAATAAAATGGGCACACATTTTTCATTTTGAAATCATGCGTGGAGCATTTTTACCCATTTTACAGCTTTTTCAGCTATCTGATATATTGCCTTGGTGACATATCTCAGTGTATATGTGGAATGTAAAGTACAGAATCACTGCAATAAACTTCACTTTGGCACATGATAAATTTCATGGCAAATAAGTGAATTGTGCTGTATATCAACATCTATGGTTGATAGCATTTCTGGGTTTTACTGATTTAAACCCATGGCAGCAATTGTACATTCTGGTGATATATAAGTTATCAACTTAAGTGGGAACATCCAGTTAGGAACATCCACTTTAGTGATTTGTCAAACTATGATCTGTTCTGAGCATAGGTCTGTGCTCTAAGATTTATCAAAATGATATTTCTTATTTAGAACATATCTGGACATTGCTTGATACAATCACAGCAATTTAACACAACACATTTGTAGGTGTGTGTTGTCCTTAACAACTATATCAGATGTCATGTAGATACTGATCTGAGAGTTGCATGCTTTTGAACTGATCAGATCTGAATCAACTGTCAATATGCAACGTAGTTGTTGTTATTGCTCCAGCGATGATATGTGGAATGCCGAGTGGACTGCACCCAACAGTTACCAGCTGTTTCTTGGGTGCAGTATCTTGCCTTCGGGTCTGGAGATAACTCCATCCAGCCCTACAGCATCTTGTCTTATCCTGCTTCCTTATCTATCGCAATCACTGACATTTTCCACGCACATGTGTTTGGAAAATGGTATGTACATTATCATACACATAGTAGATATTTACGTTAATCAATTCACTTTGAATCAGCGAATGTTAATACATACAATGCAGTGTGTGTGTATGCATGCAATGCTTGCTGATTAGCACTTTTGTCAGTGTGTGTGTGTGTTAACTTTTACACACTTTACAGTAGGATATGTTCTGGATATTACAGTATCCTAGACAATTCATCATGTAAGATAGTCAGCATACCATGCACTGAATACATCTAACATGATATATCAAGTTTAGGGATTATTGTAATTCCATAATAATCTCATTACAAAATGAGTTGCTGGGTATATTTCACATACAACTCCGGTGAGCATCCTTCCAGTAATCCACAGTAGAACAATATGTTGTCCGAGGAGTATCTCGACTCCACCGGGTCACATTGAGCTAATTACTGTGTTAAGATTACTGAACAGGCACCTTATACTGTATGGGTTCTAATATAGTTTAGCATGCACTGCAATGTGCTTATGCAATGTTCATGTATTACAGCATGATGCTAGTATACCAGTTGCTAACGTGATCAAACTGATATATATATATATACACTACAGTTGGTATCGTGATCAAGCTGTATTATTAATGCATGCACATTTCACAATGTTGCAATCACTCAGCATAAAATGTATACATGGTATAATAATGTATACCATGTCTAAGCCAATGATGTATGCCATTGTCTAAGTTGGGCACACCATTGTCTAAGTTGGGCACACCATTGTCTAAGTTGGGCACACTATAGTGACATGTTGGTGATTGCTGCAAGTGATGTGTGTGCATGTGTGCATGTGTGTGTGTTGATCTACACACACATATTGTGCACACATTATTGTATTTCTGATGAGCATGAATGCTGATGATTAAGAACATTTGTGTAGTTGATCTTAGCAACATCTCGACATCATCATCATCGCAAATTGAAATCTTTCATAGCACGCTGCAAATAACTTATGCAAAAGGGCGCGCTGCTGATGAAAAGCATGTATTGTCGTCGTCATTAATCAGCGCATTATACGAGCGCTGACATGTATACGGATGAAAATTCCGTCGATGACCACTATGCCATATATCATTCTGAACAGTTTTCGAGCGTGATTCATACAAGCGCGCGCATGTAATTGGTATGCATGCTGTAAGCTGCGATCCACTTTTGCAAAAATATGCGACCATCGCGCATGCTGCCAACTGCAAATTAGTGACCATCGCGCATGCTGCCAACTGCAAATTAGTATATCGCGCATCAACATGTATGAAGCCGTACAAAAAGCAATTTGGTGCAATCATGAAAATCGTGATGCTGCGCTGATGACTTTCCGCGCGGAAACGATTTCGCTGCTGATTCGTCGCATCTGCGAACATGTATACATTTGCGAACCATTTATGCGAGTACGTCTCATTGCTGCTATGATGTATGCCATGTGCACACCTTATCGTGTAGTATGTGCGATCAGCTGTTTCTGCGAGTGCGCTTCTGTGAACGCGAAAGTTTTCTCGCACGCTATCTTCGCTATTGCAGCAGATATATCAATATTCAATTTATGCGAGTGCGTCGCCTTATATGCTCCGCAACCTGTCAACACAAATTAATGATATCTATGCGCTGCACACAATTGAGTTCTCGTATCGTGCCTTGACGAGTCTTTTTAGAATACCATTATGTTAGGGCTGAAGTGCGAGCCCACAAATATTATACAATATATCAAATAAACACTGTGCTGTTGAACGGCACACACAAGTGTAACAATCAAGCGGGTTGTGAGTTGCAGTCTCTGGATAAGAACTGCTGAAGCACAACGCTTCCTCACTTTGTACCATACGTCTCCCATCATCTTAGATGGTACCGCCATTGGGTTGTGAACCCGAGACGTAGGTTGAACGACCAGTATTGTAATAACGACTAGTTCGTTCATACTGTGCATGCGTGTTCCGCACATGCTTAAAAGCCAAGATGGTTCTTGTTTGTATTCAAGATGTATCTTTGCTTTGCCATCTTCGAGTTCGACGTACGAACTCTCGATGACAGGGATGCCAGATGATGTGACATTATCATCTGGCGACATGTACAGTCATCGTCGACCGTACTGACGACTGTCATAATAATATATGACGCGACTCGACATGTACAGTCATGGTCGACCGTACTGACGACTGTCATAATAATATATGACACGACATGACATGACATGGTATGACATGTCTGACAGGTATGACACGTATGACATGTATGACACATATGTCATCGGTCATGACCCTGACAAGTCGTGCAATGAAGTCGTGCAATGAATATTCTACAATGTTCTACAGTGATCAGTGTTCAGTGAAGTCTAGCAGGTGAACATCTCAGACCAAAACATATTACTACTATCGGCTGTTCTGCACGAGTGCACGTGGTTCTGCAGATCTATCTGCTCTGCTATTACATATGCTATTACATATTCTCACTTTCTCAGTTCTGCTATTACAAATAGTCAAATACATATCCGCGGTTCTGCTATTACATGATCAGCAGGTGGCTGTTCTGCAGCCATGCAGTGAAGGTCTAGCAAGTGAACACCCGCAGGGCGCCTGATCTGCCTGCCAGATGCGGTAGTCACTTGCAAGGTGTCAAGTGTGGCGGGCTCCACGCGGCGGACACTACTACCTTGCATGCGTTCAGCACGACGTGTGCTGCGGGTGATCCCAGGCTCTTGGGATTCCTCCGCACTTGCCTCCTCCTCCTCATGCCAGGCATCAACCCAATCGGTCTCTGGCTTCTCGACCCCCCCAGCCCCGCACGGGATCACCGCCAGCCCACCGTCCATGCGACGTCGCTTGCGCAGTTGAGCGTGATTGTGCTTCACGTAAATGAGCGTGTCCACCGTTTCCCAAGACAACCTGTTCCGCCTTTTGCACTCAATAGCATTCATTACCTTGTGCCCTCGCTCTCGGATGCCGTGGCCGCACAGCTTTGAGCACATGCTCGCATGGCCACAACCTGCAGGTCGGGGACCTCGCTGCCATACAAAGCCCAAAAGTCGGCAGCAGACACCCGTTTGGCATTCGTCCACGTGATCTCTCGTGCGAACACACCTTCCTTGTTCTTGTACTGCAACAGTTGCACCTTGGCGTTGGCACATCTCACCTTCAGGTTTTCACACTCTGCCTCATATGCCGCTTTCACCTCAGCATATGGGAACATCTCTTCTTCGCTGCGGTGAACTCTTCCTTCCTGACATTGAAGGCCTCGGTGGTCTGGCTGGTCTCATCCAAACTCTTGCTCACGCCACTGCATAGCGAGACCCCGTTACCTTTGATCTGTCCAATGTGTGAACAAATCCTATCCGGGGTTCCATTGAACTTCTTCGAGCAAAATAAACAACGTGCCACCTCGCTTGGTTTCCCTCGATGCCCAGCAGGGTACTGGACGTCATCTCCACGAAACTCGTCCTTGGCAGGGGCAATCACTCGCACGAAGGCCCATATAAAGTCTGTTTTAAAGGCTACAAGGCGAGATCGCTTCGTCCTTTGGACCGTGGACACAGAGACAGTATCACTCTCAGCAGCGGACATTGTTGGCCTGTATTGTTCAAGCCTCACAATCAGGATTCAAGCGCTTAAGGCGTTCAGCCGCACAATCGGAATGACACTTGTCGGCGAGATGTCAATGCGTGATGTGAGAAAATTCGCGAAGTGTCACATCAAGTCGTGTCAAGCGTGTGTGGCAATCTGAGGCTGCGGCTGTGCCATACGGGCGTCAAACGTACAATTGAGCCCTTAACACTGAGGGGCATATAGCCTACGTAATTTACGCGTAATTTACGTATTTTGGGGTCTCGAACTTTTACGCGTATCGCGTATCTGCCAACATAGGGAAATGAGGGGAAAGGGAGGCCACGGGGGGAGAAAGGGGGGTCACATGGGGGACACGATGTAAAGGGGGAGAAATTGGGGAAAGGGGGGGACAGTGGGGGGGGGTGGAAATGGGGAAATGGGGGACGAAAGGGGGAAATGGGGGGGGGGGAGGAAAGATTATATGCCCATGCCCATCGTATGCTATGTCATTCACATTCGCTTGCCACATGTGCGATGTGGTGAGCGTGGTTTGGTGGTGGTGATGGTGTGTGACGTGGGGATCCAGATCAACGATTTCATGCGATTCTGAAGCAAAACATATCAAAATCATGTATGGCCCGAGTCATGCACGCACAACCTGTATTCGTGGCAAAGTACACCTTGGTGGCACATACAATATGGAACACGTCATCCCAATTGATGCAATAGATAACCCACATGGGAAATTTATCATAACTTGGGGTTTCTATTTATAAAACTAATCGAAATATCGATATAAACGAGCCAGTAATGAGCCTCAAAGCCTCATCGAAGATATGTCAAGCCTCGTCGAAGATATGTCATTCGAGTCGATCCGGCCAGCGCGTGCACCCCGAGCAAAGTGTACGTCTTTTTACGTCGTATTACGTCATGCTGATGGTCGTGAAGAGCGCTTGCTCATCATCATCATCACGAAATTTGCCAGGAACCCGGAATGGAAGAATCCCAGTGAAAGCGAAAGCGAAAGCGAAAGCGAAGAATCCTCGCGCAAAAACCTGCAAAACACACTGCTCCGCGGGTTTCGTGTGCAAAGGAATTTGTCCCGAACAAATTTATTGTCAAATCATGAATAACGCAATCAGATCTTCCCGTCTGACCGTTCAAGCAAAGAATGTTTCCCTCAAGCAGTCTTCCCTCCCCGCTGTCAACAAGGCGTGCCCTCGTAGCGCGCTCTCACGTGCCCGTGCAAGCCTACCATGCCGCGGCAGCAGACAGACGTCCTTATCAGTGAATGCTGTACTCGTGGATCCTATGCCAGTTATGAATTCGGAAGTGGCTATGGGTGAAGGAGACAGGCGCCTGCAGACTCAGACCACCCAGATTGCCAAGGACACCACTACGATTCGTTCGCTTGACTGGGACCGTGACCGCTTTGATATCGAGTTTGGCTTGCAGGTGAGCTCGTGGATGCTGTTTTCATGAGGTCCTCCACGCGCTGATATGATAGAGGACAGCTACTGTAGCTCCAGTTTGGCAGTCCTCTTAAGTACCATTCGTGCACTGTTCGCTCTGCTTCGACCTGTCATCACTCCCTCTTGTGTGGTGGTACGTTTAGGAGGGAACCACTTATAACTCTTTCATCATCAAGGGCGACAAGACCGCGCTCATTGATGCCTCCCACCAGAAGTTCAAGCAGCTGTATATGGATGCGCTCAGCGGGGCAGTGGACCCATCCACAATCGACTACATAATTGTTTCACACACCGAGCCCGATCACAGCGGACTCATCCAAAGCGTTCTGGTACTTCCAGCCTGCTCCCGTCACATGCGCTTGTACTATTTCACTGTTCCAGCCTGCCTGAAGTTCTAACCTCAACCGCTCTGGCCCATCATCGTCGCGTGTTCCTCCTGATTTCACCGTCCGTGCGTGGTGCTGCTGTACATACAGGAGCTTTGCCCAAACGCAACAATCATCGGCTCAAAAGTGTGCATCACGTTTCTCGAGAATTTGGTGCACATCCCTTTCGAGGTTCGCGTGATTCAACACCCGTCCTCGTCCTCCCCCCGTTGTCCGGGCTCTCGAATAATAGCGTGTTGTGCTCCACAGTGCAGTCCTGACTGCAACATCCTCATCTGGCGAATAGGGAGAGTTTGCTGTGAACTACCGTGTCGTGTGCGCGTTTCGCTGCACCACGACGTTGCGTAGTAGTCAATGTTTACAACGAACAGGGAGCGAGCCTTCCCGCACCAGGTCATCCGTCAAATCTTGACAACCGAATCGAGTGCGTTCGGCATATCGATAAACGTAAAACCCCTCAGCAATCTAAGAAGGGTACAGGCGGTCATATCTTCTATGTACCCTCACTTTCCCTAGCGGAACGAAGTTTCCACTCTAAGGGTCACTCGTGTGAACGTGCGCCCCTCACCGCACCCTTTATCAAAGTCTTCTTATCAAAAGTGGCGTCTCGATGTCGGTGTGAGGGATATCCCCCTTCCGAATATACACGCCCTCGCGACTAAGCGGAATTCTTGGTGTCGATGTAGCCTCTCCCCGCCGCTTGTTCCCTGTGGCAGGGTCATAATGGGAGCCTTGGAGCTTAGACGCTGTTTCCAGCCCTCCTTGAGCACGGGCTTTGACTATATCAGTTCTCGGGAGAACTCTGCAGAGAGCACTTTTAGTCCACAGGGGCTCCGCCACACCTCCGCCGTGTCGCAAGCGCTTGGTCGCCAGCAAAGCGTGATTCCCTGCGCGCATGTGTGCTCCCTTGTGGCAGCGTGCCGCACTCCGAGGGCCCTGTGCTCGTCGTTTTGCGACCGTACCTGCGATGAAGGTGGGGCGCCCTGCTCTGCATGCTGGGTGACGCAGCGCAAGATTGTGAAGAATGGGGAGAAGCTGGATCTTGGAGGAGGCCACGAACTGGAGTTCATTTTGGCTCCTAACTTGCACTGGCCCGACACGATCTTCACTTATGACCATGGCACCGATATGATGTTCACTTGCGATGCGTTTGGCATGCACTACTGCTCCGAGGAGGTCGGTTTTTCATCTCAGTGCACGCTGCGGAACCCTTTGAGTTCGCACTCGGTGGTGGCAGGCTTATCAAGTGCCATCCACGCTTGTGGTGCTTTCCGTTCATGTGGTCTACATTCTGTAATGCAAGATCTTTTGTCCGGCTCTCACGACGCGCTTTCTCAGGGCGCGTATGGCGCGCGCCTTCTCAGGGCGTATGGCACATAGCCCCTCTCATGCCTGCCACCGTTACAGCAAGGTGCCCTCCACGCACAGCCCCCGAACCCTCCGTTCTTAGGTGCTGTTTCTTGCTCTGCAGGTTTTCGACAGCGACTTCGAGCCCCTCCGCGGGCACTTCTCCTTCTACTATGACTGCCTCATGCGTCCGAACGCCAAGTCCGTTTTGACCGCCATGCGAAAGGTAAACCTTTCCTTCCCTCTACATGGTGGCTGTGTTCACAAACCGTCGTGTGGGCAACCCCAGCTGCTGTCCGGCACCCTTCCTTCTTGATCTGCTGCAGCTGGCGGCCTGGCCTGCTCGGGCAGCCCCGGCTCTCGCACTCTCTCAAAACCTGCCCTCTGTGTGCGCGGCTCATTCTTGGAGCGAGTCCTTTAGCATCACTTAGCCATAGAAGATCGGCTGCACTGTGTACCCTCACCGGGGATCAAAGGATTCCAGCACACACTCCGGGACACTTATCGGGATTCTCCGGAGCTCGCTAGTGAAAAATGGGACCCCCTAAGCCTTACTGGGCCACCTGCGCCCCTCTGCGACTGAACCGCTGGCGCGCCGCTGTGTGTGTTGTCAACCGGAGTGGAATATTTCCCTGACGGACCTGCGGTGCAAAGCTGGATGAGCTCCCAGCTACCCCACATTTTCGGCTGTGATTCGTGTTTGTGGTGGGTTTGCTTTGCGCTTGGTTTGGGATGTGTCGAAGCGAACGGTATCTTGCCACGGCCCCGCCCTGTTCCTGAACGCTTCTCACTCCGCTGGGATGAGGGTGGGCTGGCTTTTGTCGGCGGATCTCATGCCGTTCAGCGCGTCCTCAACCGGTGGCGGGTGGCTTCAGGCGAAGGAACTCATTCCGAAGACCGCGACCATCTGCACCGGGCACGGGCCGCTACTCAAAGTGCATTTGCCGGAGATCTTGGAGAGCTACTCGGTGCACCCCTCACCGCCGAGCCTCTCAGCCAAAACCCGTTTAAAGTGCTTTGCGCGAGGAGAACCTCCGTACCTCTCATACACGAGGAATCCGCACCGGCCTCTCCTTGTACCAAATGCAGCTCATCGTTTTATAGCTGTTTCTCTCTCTCGTCCGAATTCGAATCGACCAATGTATTATGACGTTGCAGATAAAGTTGCTTTTACAGGTAAAGGCATCTCAAGCCGTCAAAATTATGTACTCGATGAATGATGCATGGCGCGCAGTTGCCACTGCTCGACGAGTTGCCTCGGAGCGACGGCAGCGAGGGACATAGGTGCTGATGGCTTTTTTGAGGGGAGGGAGGGGGGTATGCAGTCTTGGAGTACGGATGCCACCGCCAAGCTGCCCGTGTCTTGTGGCGTGTTCTACACTGAGGGATACGGCTTCAGTGACACGCTTGCGGAGGTGTGCCCCCAGCATGGCGCTGTTGCGCCCGGGCCTTCTGGCATCGAGGTGGTATTTGACGGAGGGTAGGTGCAAGCGCCGAGACCTGAGTTGCGCCGTTCGATCCTCCTGCGGTGCAGATGCTGGCACGTGGCATTGCGAAGACGGAGGTGGAGACCGAGACGATCAATATGGCTGCTCTCGATACTCAGGTGAGGCAGCTCCCTGGCACAACGTCCATTTGCCCTGTCCCTCCACACTCAGGGCTTACTCGCACCAACCACATGAAGGCCGGGCTGCTTTGCTCTCTTTGAGCGATTGTTGGGGACTTGTTGAGGCCCTCCAGCCCCCCCCTGCCACCTCCCTCCGCGTCCTGCTGTTTTGCTACCGCACGTTGCGCCGTTCTCTCGAGCTGACAGGTGGCCCTATCATGTGCATGCCAGGAGCTCATCGAAGAGATCGGCAGGTTCAACGGTGTGGTGCTGATGAGCCCGCCCGCAGACAGCCCAACATCCGCGATGGTGGGCACGATGGTGGCGTCAGTGAGCAAGAAGCAGAAATTGCTCATAGCGGAGAGCTACGGTGGTAATGACGAGCCCGTGGACTCCATGGCAATGGACTTTGCGGTGATGATTCCATCCCCCCCTCCCCCTTCCCTTGTGCCCCGTGCCAGCAAGCCTCCGAAGCTGCTCCTCATCGCAGACTACCCCGCTATGGCTTGCGAGGCGCAGATGCGTGAACTACTCTATGTTTGGCGTTGTGTGCTCATCTCGGAGGAGCCGTGCTCATCCCATGCCTCAGTTAGCACATATTGTTCCCCATGTTTTTCCTCGCTTTAGATCATCTGTAGATAAGTAGGGTGAAGACAGCTCCTTGAGCAAGCCATGCCGGTCATCACAGCATGACAAATGGATCAAGCCATGCCGGTCATCA
>LGRX02015849.1:14354-28140 GCA_001247695.2 Cymbomonas tetramitiformis | reverse complement strand
GAGCAAGCCATGCCGGTCATCACAGCATGACAAACGGAGCAAGCCATGCTGGTCATCACCGCATCCAACGTCTGGTGCACATTCAGCAACGTCGCGCTGAGGGGTTGAGTGCAGCGCCGGGCCCTCGTGCCAGTCGCGCGTGAGAGGCACCACAGGCCCCTTTATTTAGCCTGCCGTCTTCGAGAGGGCTGAACAGAGGGTGCCGCGCCCTCCAGGGAGTCCCTCCAGGGACCCGCGCGGCGCGCTGCCCTCCTTGCAAGACACTTCTTCTGGACCAGCAGCCCCTCCCCCCCCTGCTGTCGGCATCACGCCCAAACAGCCAGCCCTTTTCCTCCTTTAGCGCGAAGGTGGTTGGCCGCCCCTTGTCGTGTGGCATGTCCTGCTGCAGCAGACGCGCACTCGTTCCTCAAGTCTCAGTCTGCCCTGGGCGTGTGGCGCGGTGGCAGAAGCAAGACGTGGCGATGCCGGTGGACCCCCTGAAGGTGACGGACACCCCGAGCGAGGTCACCTACCAGCTCTACGAGGAGTCAGGAACAGATTTGGTGCGACCCTTTTATTTTTAAGGCGACCCGTCTGCTATGGAGGCTTACGCTGTAGGGAAGGGCGCGGCTCCGGTGGGCCGGGTGTCTGGCTTTTCCCTGCATGGAGGGGCTCTGCGTTGCGCCCTGCCACAGGTTTCTGATCCACTTCTCCTCGTTGAGTGGATGACTCAAGAGCAGGTGCGAGGTCCCTCGCGGCTGGTCGAGGGCCTCGGTCGGTGGCTGGGAAAGGAGAGCCATCAGGGGTCAGCCGGCGGCCCGTTGAGCGCGCCGGTCGGGGACAGGTTGCGGGCGATACTCCTTTGGCTGGATGAGGGTGTTGTCCGGTGGCCGGTGAAGGGCGATGGCCTTGCGGCGGCCTCGCAGTGAACAATGTCGAGAGGGGAAATACTCTTTTACGGTGACGGGGCTCAAGCTTGCGAGCCTTGAGACCTTCGAGCCGCCGGGTGCCAAGCTTTGAGTCTCAGGCGCTGGCACTGCAAGCGGGCCCCATGGCGCGCGATGCGAGCGGTGTGCAAGGGGGGAGCCTATTTGTGCCTGGCGCATCCAAGGTAGGGTCGGGGTGGCATCGCGCAGGGCCAATCACTGACGCTGAAAAAGTCCATCGAGAAGAAAAAAACCGGCATGGACTCCGGGCTGGCCAAGGCCCTCGGAAAGATATCCGGCGGGCTGTACGTGGTGACCGCCTCCAAGGGTACCGCCAAATCTGCTATGATTGCCTCCTGGATCTCGCAGGTGAGCGCCTGGCAGTGACCAGCTGATGCCCTGGAGTGAGACTGGACGCGCCTCCTCCCAGTCTGTCCTCCGAGAGCGGTTTGGCCCAAACCCTGCTGAGGTGGCGGCGAGAGAGAGCGGGAGAGGGAATCTTGGGGCAGATCCAGAGCATCGTCCTAGCTCACCGTCTCTCCTTGACAAAGGGAGTGAAGCTCAGGGGCATCATATGGGGTGCAGAGGGAGCACTCACAGCATCGTGATCTGCTAACGGCGCTAGAGGGCTGCGCACGCAGGCGAGCTTCGAGCCACTTGGCTTTACAGTAGCTGTGGCCCACGATCGTGCCATTGAGGCCTTTTTGCAGGTCTGCCACCCCCTCCCCATCCCCCCTTTTCCATACCCAACCGCCTATGAAGCACATCCATCCCTGTATCGTCTTGTCACGACTGTGACCCTTTTCCTTGTTAACATGGGAACCCGCTGATATCAAGAGATGTTAACAGGAGATGTGCTCCACAAGCTCAGTTGGGCGTTGCATGTCCCCGCCTCTCACCTGATTGGGCGGAGGGTTGGCGAGATCCTTGGCAGGTGGGAGATACCTTCGTGCTGAATTGCCTGAAGGAGGACGACTACAAGGACCTCATGAAGCACTTCCTCAAACGGTTTCCCCCTGGCGCGGACCGGTGCGTACTGCCTCCAGGCATCCCCCTCCCCCTGGCGCGGACCGGTGCGTACTGCCTCCAGGCATCCCCTCCCTGGCGCGGACCGGTGCGTACTGCCTGGATCCCGCGTACTGCCGCCAGCATCCCCTCCCCGGGCGCGGACCGGTGCGTACTGCCGCTAGCATCCCCTCCCCTGGCGCGGATCGGAGCAGGCTCCCTGAAATCATCAGGCAGCTTCCTGCAGCAACCTTCGAAGGAGGCTCCTGCAGATGGATGCGTCCCCCCCTCCATGTGGTCATAGCTGCCGACCTGTGTTCAAGAGTTGTGCCCTGCGGGCGCCTGTCCTTTCCTCTCTGACTTGCCTCAGCCCAGCACTCCCCTCCTTGCTGTCCCGATACTTGCCCTTGCTGATAGACCCCCCCGCGCGCTGACCTCGTTGAATTTGGCAGGTTTGAGGGAATTAATTGCCACGATGGCGAGAATGGCTCACCCATTCTCAACGCTGGGGCGGCATACATGGAGTGCAAGGTGGTGTCTCGATTGGAGGCTGTGGACCATTGGATTGTGTACTCCGAGGTGACTGCTGGAAATGTGTCCGGAGATACCCGGACTGCCGTGCACTCGCGTAAGGTCGGAACCTACTATTGATCATCCGGCAGTTCAATACAAACACACAATAGCAGATTTGTGCACCTCCCTTGGGTTGACACATGCTCCTTGGCTGCAGCTGAGCTCTGCTGAGAATACAGAAATTCGCCAATTCGCCACAGTAGAAATTTCAAGAGTTGTTTAGCTGCGCATGCTCACCACCCTGGATCATAAATGCTCCCAGAAAGGCGCCTGTTTGCCTTTGCCATTCCGATAGGCAAACTGTGTAGAACATCGATGCTATCTGCATGGCTTCTTCAGTGGAAGGCAGCATGCACCTGAAGCTTTATAATGTGTAAACCTCTAACTGTATTTATATCTTCACATATCTATATCCATATAGATGTACCTTACAAAGTTTCGGGAGGTGTTAATAAACACTGTGCATACGAGGTATATGAGTGTTTTGTGGGGATTTGAAGGCTGATCCTTTTAGCAAGATGTGGGCCATGTATACAAAACCCCAAGCCAAAAACCCCACAATCGTAGATGTTGCGGTTGCCTTTCCTTTTCAGATTTGGAAACATCTTGCCGATTGTTGTTGACCATGAGAGAAACGACGAAGGCGGGAAAATCGCCCTCCAGTGTCACGAAATTTGTGGCCTTATGGTTTGCATGTAATACTGCAGTGATGTTTCAATGAGGAGTATGCCGTAGTAAGGTACATATTGATGCTGTAGTAAGGTACTGTAATAAGGTACATATTGATGTACACATAGCAAACTGTACATAGCAGACTGGACATGTCTACATTGAAGTACATATAGCAAACTATTCAAATATCTTGATAACAAACTATGAAAATTAAGAAAATCGCATCAAATTAAAAAAATCGCCATGACACGTCTACAAAAGCCTTTTAATGAATATCTCCGAAACTAAAATTCTTTATAAAAAATAAAACACTTAAAGCTTTGCACCTTTGGAGCGAAGCACGGCGAAAACAATGTTTGCTAACTCTTCTGGAGCTGCTTTTAAAAGAGAAGTGCTAACAGAGTTCACTGCAGGCACTACTGTTTCTGGCGTGACAGCCTGAGCCTCGGTCGTGGCAGCACGGGCTTGTGCCTCGGCACCAGGAACAAAATATTTTGCCTGCTGTCTCGGTGGAGTCACATTCATGACAGGTGTGGTCATGGTGACAGCAGACAGGATGTCCTCAACCCCGAATCCCGCACAGAGATTATACTGATAAGGGGCGTGTGTCGGCACTTCTTCAGTTGCCAACTCGGCAGTTTCACTAACATTCGCTGCGCCACTCGGTCCAGCTTCATCTGCATTCAGAGAAACTCTCCCACGCTCTGCCATCACCTCTGCCTGCGTGTCAGAAAAATATCTGCTATCTTTAGGAACATTCTGCCGTGCCTCGTAAACCCGCCTAGTCTGCTCTTCTTCAGTGTCAGACACGTCAGATTCTTCATATGTCATTTGCCTGATCTGAGTGTCCGAGTTCACAATCTGGTTATTAAAATACCTGCGCAGACAGTCAGATTCGACAATGTTAAAATCCAACGATACAGATGCGAAACTCAAGATGTGAAGGCGCATAACGATCCGGCCCACGTTCAGTACGTGGGCCGGTGAGAGACATTCACTCGTGAGTGCCGGTTCACGTTCAGTATGTGAGGAATTCAAAATTCATGAATCTCTAGAATTTAGAATTTATACCTGGATCGATCGAAGTAGGAAGTCGAACTCGGGAACAGGACATTGGTGATGTCCGTGTTCGCAGTTAACGCGGGCATGATAACCATCTTCCACAGACTCTCACAGCGCTCCTCCGACAGTCCACGCCCGTCAGTGATGAAGTCAGTACACAGCACATACTTGCCAGACCGTACCATGCGTTTTAAAGTAGACTTAAAGCTCGCGAACTTCCTCTTCATGCGGAAACGTCGGAAAAGATCTGCCTTCGCGAACAAATTGTACTTCGTCAACTCTATCCTCCCTTTCAGCTGTGAAGAACCGTAAAGAAGGTACGTGTCCAGCCCGGCCTTAATGTCTGCTTCGCTGACGTTCTTGTTTCGGATAATGGCGTCCTCCAATCTCTGTACATTCTTATGGCAGTAGCCGATCATCCCGATACGTGTGTATACCTTATTCTTGTATGTAAGATATTTGACAACAAGATTCCAGTTCGACTGACGGTTGACACCTTGCCATCCGAGTGCAGACTTCAGGGCAGCGTGAATGGCGTCCTTCTTGATGTTTGTGCCGCCGCCAGTACACTGCGCGTGCCAGTGGCCTTCTTCATCCCCTTGCTCGTAGACACACGTCATGTAGTCCAAGACCCCCTCCAGATAATCAGCTCCCTTGTGGAACTCGTCCTCAGGTAAATCTGTACCCAGTTTCGAAAACGTTATGCTGAACTCATGATAACAATCTGCAGCTGGTTGCTTTGATGTTGGTGCACGCTTGCCTTTGCTGCGGGTAGAAGTAGTTCCAGTGTATGTACGCTGTGCTGACTTCCGCGCTGCTGCTGTTCGTGCAGGTCGGGGTATAATGTCAAAATCAGAATCATTAGCGTCCTCATCGTCGCTACTGTATACATTCAGGTGAGCTCCTTCCTCATCAGCGTCTTCATCTTCGCTGCTAAGTACGGAATTCGACTGCCGCACACAAGTACGTTTCTGTCGCATCTGCATTCAAAATTAACCGGTCAGTGACATGTTTCCTTTTGGCGGCGCAGGAATTCTGCATTCTTCGGCGGCGGCGGCGGCTGGCGGCGCACCTTTTAATGAAAGGGATTCCCCTTTCGCCAGCAATAGTCCTTGTTAGGTGCCAGCGGTAGGGGCAATGGCTCCTTCACATCAAACACGCAGACAATCTGATTGCAGAAAAATGTGAAAGTGTAGAATTGCCCATCATAATTTCTGTATTCGACTAGTACTTGCTGTGTATTGTATAATATTTTTTGAACTCTGCCGTAGACTAATGTTTCTTGCTCTTGCCTTGTAACATTCACTCCCCTTCTAAGAATGTCTGCAGTGAACACCACGATGTCTTTGATTGCAATGTCAGTGCCGTTGTTGTCGATTGCCTTAGGCCTCTTGAACTCGATTGATAGTTCTCTAGCTATAGTTAACCGTTTTCCCCTAGCATTGTCCTCACGCCGTTTCCGGAGGTATTCCTTTTGAGCTAGTGCACGCTGCCTCTTAATACTTAACAAGTGTTCCATTTAAGGAACTGGCTCCGATTCAGCCTCATCAACACAGACCATACACATAAACAGATTCTTGCCACAGGATAAGTTCACCTCAGACCCATACACAACGACCAAAGCCTGTTTGAAAATCCACTGTCCGCAGCAAAAGCACTCCCAATAATGTCCATCAACAGTGTCAATAAAATAAACATTTGGGCTACCTGAGTCGACGCTGCCCACACTAGGAGGTTGATACATCTTGTCAGTTGGTTAGAATGAAGTCGTCGTCGCTTGCTAACTGTCAGTTATCATAATCAGTTGACGCTGTTTGAACATCTGTCAAAATGTCATTGGTTCATTACAATTCAGAAATTTTAATTGGATACGAACGCCCTTTTAGGCTAAGATCGAAGATTGCATAATCTGTCAACTGGCTGAATTATTATCATTTTGTAATGATCATTATGTGTCACCTACAAATCAGCCAGCAAATAGCCATGGCCATCAGCCACCATCAGCCACCACCAGCCATGCATCATTATCATCATCCACCATGACTATTTTACCTAGGTCTAGGGCAAAGTTATCAAATTCTGAAAACGAATACAAGCCGAAACACCCGCAAATTCTACTACTTTTCGCCATGGTCCTTTGCATGTGTGTCAAAATAAACACCTCACAATACTTGCATCACTTAAAATTCACAAATACACATGAATTCCTCCGCGCGCGAGTGTCATAAAAAACACCGAAAACTTGTTGTGGGACATATTGATGTACACATAGCAAACTATTCAAATAACTTGATAACATTTGATAAATACGGGACAGAAATAACTTTTTGGCATGACCTCTCCTGACTTTTTAGAATAATTCCGCGTTATTCGCGTGATAATATTCGCTGACATTTATTTCACTATATTCGAAAGAGTCACAATTCCGTTCTTCAGATTCGAACCGGTATATAAAACGCTCATATACGTGACGGCAGGGTTCCTCTTGCTCGGACAACAGTATCAGCTATTTACACAACAGAAATCATGCAGGGCAAAATCATAATAATAATACAAATTTGCAGCAGCACATTTATACAGTAATCACCCACCTGTAAGAAAACAGAGAAATCCAGGTCAGTCAGCTTTTCTCATCGAGTTGGGTACCCCCCGCCCGGCCAGCGTCAGCGTCATAAGAGAACGCTATGGATAGTGGACCGCGATCTCGTAGCCAGCCAGCGAATTCCATAACCATCCACGTGGACACCCCTCTAGCCAGCCCGTTCTCTTAAGGTGTTCATTTTCCGAGAAAATGGACTCTGAGAGCCGTGCGCAGCTTAAAGAATTAAAGCAAGATTTTGATGACGATATTATATCTGAAACAGACTATCAGGAACTTAAACCTTTAAGACAAGTTTTGTGCAAAACATCATGAAAACCCATCAAATATACCATATTTGTCAATTTCCCGGCAAAGTTTTCTTAGTTTAAGAAATGCCTCTCCAGCTAGGCAGCCAGCGGTCATTTTCCTTATTCCAGGCCATCTCATAAGTCGGAAAATCCAGCCAGCTTTTCTCATCGAGTTGGGTACCCCCCCCGAAACGCTGGCTATTTCCTTAACGTCGAGTTTCCTTAAATGTGAGTGATTACTGTAGTTCCAATACCGCTTATCAAACTATTCTATTCTATAACCTGATACTAAACGGGTTCTAAAAGAGCAAATCCCTATCACATCTCAAGAAGCAAAATGAACTTGCCCCGAAGGACATCACGAATTCTCGTGCCACGCAGACCACGCAAACTGCGAGTGCCAAATATCATTTTTCTTGGCGAGCAGAAGATTCCGTAGTACCTGCGAACATTTGCTGAAACTGTCAGCCGGTGGAAAAGAAGCAGTATCGCTGACTGTTTTACATAAGTTGAGAAGAGAAGGAGCATGGCGAAAAGCCTAAGGTAAATCCTAAACTGAAAGTAGCATGGCCAACTAAGACCGAGGAAGATCCCGCCAGGGCAAGCCCCAGACGCGCTGCTACCCGGTTCAAGATAAACGGCGCTTCCCATTTCAAGATGGACCGCGCTGCTGCCCAGATCAAGATAAACGACGCAGGAGAATTACCACGACGTTCGTAGCACAAGATCCTGAGATCGGGCACCATAAACATGTGGGACGTAACGAATCTTGTGGGAAACGAAAGCAACATGAATTAAAAACATAACCAAGAAGCTGACAACATAGTTCGCGAATCAGCGCGCCCTGCACCTCCACCAAAAGAATCCAGCAGCCGGCGCATAACCACCTGCACCAAAAGATCCCAGCAGCCGGCGCATACCAAAGCACGCAAGATTCGCAACCAACTCGGTATGCGAAGCTAGCAGTGAAGAGGAACCTGTGCGCACACTGGTGAGGAAACTTCAGCGATCGGCAAACATGTTATTCCCTCAATTCGTCCAGGCATATCCTGCTGGCCGCCGTAATACAAAACTAATGAGCTTCAAATTCTGGTGTGCAATATGTTTGAAAATCGAACGCTAGCGGAATCGTTTCACCGCCCAACCAATCGAATTCTAGATCGCAAATCATCGTATCGATCGATCGATCGATGGCCCACGGTTTCCCTTGGCTAACAAAAACTAAACATCTTGCGAGGTGGCACATTCGTTATTTTCAGAAACGCGATCTTTCTGATCCCACTTTCGTTTGACGACGAGTCATGCATGACGTCATCCTATGTCATCTTTAAGATCATCACCATCATCCACACCCAAAAGTCTTCGTTCTTCATCATCCACAAAGACCTCTGGCCTAGGTTTTCAGCCTGCGAAAAAGTCAGCATCAAAAAAGTTATCAAATCTGAAAACGAAAATAATCCATAACTTTTTCAATTTTTACTTTTTCGACATGATACTTTGCATATCAAGTTTTATGCATAAAACTCACACCTCACCCAATTTACACCACTTAACAATCATCAAAACTCCCAAACCCACCGCGCGAATGTCAAAAAAATACCGAAAACTTGTTGTGGGACATATGCATCAGCTAATAAGACCTACAATTGGGGACCATATTTCTTTTTGTTAGTCAATAGGAATTGCAATCGATCGATCGATACAATGATTTACGGTCTAGAATTTGAGTTTGCTAGGAGCACAGCAAGGCGTCAAAGGCAAATACGATGGCAGCAATGGTCAAGTACAACACAGTAACAGTACTCAGTACCAAGTACAGTCGGAGCGAAGTAGTGGATGATGATATTTGAGGTGCCTCGCGTTAGTACTCAGTACAAGTGTAATCAATAATGTACAGTATAACATATCGGGTTGATAACATGCGAGAGGCTGTTACTCATTACTTGATGCCATCGGAGCGTTTGAGGTTTGAGGTACGGTACACAACTTATGCAAAGTATCGATAAAATGCAGAGTCAAAGTAGGAGAGACTCGTAAATGATAAGACTACAAAGCTGTAAGAAAAGAGTATATCCTGCCGTCGATGCCAGATACTGCCTGAAGTGTTGATACATCATACGTGCATAACATATTCCCAGCACATGAATAATAAATGCATCTAGATTGAAGTGATGATGAAACATGAACCTTGCATGTACTGTATAGTGAAATATAGAGAAGATATATACTTCATTGAGTGGTTGGACGGTGAAACAAAATTTCTGCGTCTTCGTTTGCCCCACGCAAATATCACGGTACTCGGAGTAGGTTGGACACTCACGTATTGTGACCTTGGCGACCGGACGGCACCTGCTGTGCGATAATGCTGCAAGCGGGTGTGCGTGAGCATTCCGATGTTACGCCATTCCTTCTATGTGGGTTTGCTCGCATTTACCCTATGCGTGGGTGCCTCCGAAAATGTTCGTTGCGCTGTCAATTTTGTGGACGACTTGGTTCCTTGCGCATTCTTGGCTTCTCGAGCTGTAGAAATCGTTTCGCTGTGTTTCCTTTCAATGATTCGAGAGAGGTAGCAGCGCGCCCTGGCTGGTTCATCCCACGCCTTATCTGGTCATGCTAGCTACCTTAGAGTAGCATTCGTGTAACCGTCTTTACGTTTACTCTTGCTATTAGATGCCGGCAGGTACCGCGAGTGGCGCCTCATCGTGATCAACAGCTTGCGATCTTGCAACCACCACTTCCTTTAAATGCACGCATTTCGATCCCTATTTTACTCGAAACGTTACGATTTCTGTTTTATTTAACTTACCGGAACCGGACAGGTTCTATTGTTCAATCTCCCGGTACGGTGGGATGCAGTACACAACAAGATCCTGCCTCCAGGATCCGGTGTGATGCTAGATCCAAAGGGTAGCCGATATGGCTGTGCATTAGTTGTTATTGTTTTCGCTCCATCACACCATCTGCCACTGCTTGCATCGAAACTGCTGTGGTTCAGTCCACCCGTCGATCGTGGGGCGTGAAGGATTGGCTACAGGTACGCGTATTAAGTAAAAACTGTGGCTTTGTTTATGCACCGTGCCGATTAAGCATATTCCATGTAGAACATGCAACAGTAAGAGCTTCTGAGGATTGATAGCGGAGGGGGGAGGAGTGGTCTGCGATGCTTCTGGACCCCTCCCCTGAATTTGCCTTCTGATCGGGGAAACCCGGTAATTTTTGTGGCATAATTCGTCATTTCCGTGTCGCCGCCGTTGCCGCAAAGATGTTTTGTCGCATCAGGTCCGCCAAACAAGGGGTTGGGCGGGGTAAACACTACTGTCGTGTTTCCCTTATAGGGGCAAATAACGATTTCACAAAAATCGATCAGACCGAGTGGATGTATTATGGAACAATTGCCATACTTCGTCGCCTGCCTTTCACCTAACGATCAGAAATATGATCGACGGAAATTATCGATTGTTACCACGAATCTGTATCGGTGAGAGAATCTTGTTGTGTTACAGACTCGTTGTTGTTGATGTCGATTCGGTTACTGCTTCCAGGCGCACAGAACGGCCAACAGGGCCGTGAACTGCATTAACTTTTTTATATTCTCCGATGTCCGGTTCTTCGTCAGTGAACACGTGTTTCCCGCAAATCCAACTGTGCGTCTCTACATACTTCCCAGTTTTATTCTTCTTACCGATTTCGCCGATTTTCGTTTACAAAATCTTACGCTATTTGCACAGCTTGCGTGTCTGTGCGTTTCGGCCATCTTCCACCAGCAGCACTGTTTGTGTGTTCACTGTATTCCGTGCAGCACTTTTTTGTTTGACTTGATTTGTCTAAGAGTGCTTGGATCCCGTCGGCGATTTAGCCGCGGTCGGGCTGGGTTCGAGCTCCAACATCTCTGCTAACTAGCATACTGTGTTTTCGCATAATAACTACATGTTTATGCGGCGTCAGTGACCTGCTTTCATTAGAAATGTTACGACCTGCTTGCTGCATTTTAATCAATTCGCTTACGTTGTCACGTTTGATGCTCTTTGCGATACTGAATCCGCGGAAGCAAGTATTTTATTTGTATTGACGCTCTTTGCTGCTTTCTCGTTGGGAAGCTATTTTCTTCGTCGTCATCCGCGGACTAGTCACGCTTTACCTCTCCGCGCATGATGCTCTTTGCGATACTGAATCCGCGGAAGCAAGTATTTTGATTGTATCGACGCTCTTTGCTGCTTTCTTTGGGAAGCTATTTTCTTCGTCGTCATCCGCGGATTAGTTATGCTTTACCTCTCCGCGCATGAACGCTTTGGACGGTACCGAATCCGCGGATGCAAGTATTTTGTTTGTATTGACGCTCTTTGCTGGTTTCTTTCGGAAGCTATTTTCTTCGTCGTTGTCCGCGGATTAGTTATGTTTTACCTCTCCGCGCATGGACGGCGGTACTGAATCCGCGGAAGCAACTCTTGACGCTGTTTCAGCTCGGACGTTCCAAGAAACTCCAGCATATGCCTATCAGCTCTGCCTATGCAGCGGGCGACTCATCTACGGATGCGTCGTCCTTCAGCTCTGCCTATTCTGCGGGCGACTCATCCGCGGATGAGTCGTCCTTCAGCTCTGCCTATTCTGCGGGCGACTCATCCGCGGATGAGTCGCCCTTCAGCTCAGCCTATTCTGCAGGCAACTCATCCGCGAATGAGTCGTCCATCAGCTCTGTCTATCCAGCGGGCAACTCATCCGCGGACGAGTCGTCCTTCAGCTCTGCCTATTCCGCGGGCAACTCATCCGCGGAGAAGTCGTCCTTCAGCTCGGCCTATCCAGCGGGCAACTCATCCGCGGATGAGTCGTCCTTCAGCTCTGCCTACAGTATTCTGCGGGCAACTCATCCGCGGTTGAGTCGTCCTTCGGCTCTGTCTATCCAGCGGGCAACTCATCCGCGGATGACTCGTCCTTCAGCTCTGCCTATTCTGCAGGCAACTCATCCACGGATGAGTCGTCCTTCAGTTCGGCCTATCCAGCGGGCAACTCATCCGCGGATGAGTCGTCCTTCAGCTCTGTCAGTCCAGCGGGCAACTCATCCGCGGATGAGTCGTCCTTCAGCTCGGCCAGTCCAGCGGGCAACTCATCCGCGGATGAGTCGTCCTTCAGCTCGGCCTATCGGCCGGGCGACTCATCCGCGGATGGGCTAAAATCCTTCAGCTCTGCCCTAATGCGTGACAACTCATCCACGGGATGAGTCGTCCTTCAACTCTGCCTATCCAGCGGGCAACTCATCCGCGGATGAGTCGTCCTTCAGCTCTGCTATCAGCGGGCAACTCATCCGCGGATGAGTCGTCCTGTCAGCTCGGCTTATCCAGCGGGCAACTCATCCGCGGATGGTGTCCTTCAGCTCGGCCTATCCGGCCGGGCAACTCATCCGCGGATGAGTCGTCCCCGTCAGCTCTGCCTATTCTGCGGAGCAGCTCATCCGCCGGATGGGTCGTCCTCAGCTCGGCCTGTCCTACGGGCAACTCATCCGCGGATGAGTCGTGCCAGCTACTCTGCCAGGTCCATCCGGCCCGGGCATCTCGTCAGCGAGATGAGTCGTCACAGGCTACTGCCCCTGTGTGCCAGGGCAACTCATCCGCGGAGAAGTCGTCCTTGACTGTGGTCCGGCCGAGCGGCGCTTCCGCGGATGAGTCGTCCTTCAGCTCTGCCTATCATGCGGGCAACTCATCCGCGGATGAGTCGTCCTTCAGCTCTGCCAGTCCAGCGGGCAACTCATCCGCGGATGAGTCGTCCTTCAGCTCGGCTTATCCAGCGGGCAACTCATCCGCGGATGAGTCGTCCTTCAGCTCGGCCAGTCCAGCGGGGCAAAAAGACACGGGTAGCTTAAATTTGGTGTGTTGTGTTGTTTACAGGTCTTAAACCTTATACCACCTTAGCTTAAAGGTACAGTCATGCCGAAGAGATCCCGTGAGGTGTCACCTTTCTCCCGAGAGCACATGCTGTTTCTAGATATGGTTGCTCGGAAATCGGCTTAGCCGTTCCGAGTATGATTCGGCTTTCACAGCCCCGCTTCCTCCTCGAGAGGCCCCTTCACGTCTTCCCCCCGACCACCCACTTTCCACCCCCGCTGCACCACCGCCTCCTCCTGCCCCACCACCACCACCTCCTCCCCCATCCCCATCATCTCCTCCCCCACCACCACCACCTCCTGCTCCCCCCACCACCACCTCCTCCTATGATCTGGAGGTGGTCGTACCGTTACGAGCTCTACGTGGGGGAGCCTATTGCACCCCACCGTGCTCTGACCCCCCGGCCGAGGCCGCATCCGGGGTGGCCATCGCACCCGCGAGCCATCCCCACTATACTTGCGGGAACTTCAGTCACATTACATGGAGGAATAGGACACCATTTTTATATATGATATTTCTTTTCTCCATATTTTGTTGTTGTGATATTTTGTTGTGTATACGAACTATCCCTTTTTGCTGTGTATATGATTTTATGTTGTTGTTGTATATGCTATGACATTCTTTATTGTGGTGTAAAGCCCTGCCACTCCAGTGAATACAGTGGTATTTTTATCACTTTTTATTGTATCTGAGGTCAGGTGATAAAGAATTAAGAGTGTTAAACTTTTTCGCGATCTCGAATTACAGTAATCACCCACCTGTAAGAAAACAGAGAAATCCAGGTCAGTCAGCTTTTCTCATCGA
>LGRX02015849.1:0-14307 GCA_001247695.2 Cymbomonas tetramitiformis | reverse complement strand
GTCATAAGAGAACGCTATGGATAGTGGACCGCGATCTCGTGAGCCAGCCAGCGAATTCCATAACCATCCACGTGGACACCTTCCCTAGCTAGCCCGTTCTCTTAAGGTGTTCATTTTCCGAGAAAATGGACCCCGAGAGCCGTGCGCAGCTTAAAGAATTAAAGCAAGATTTTGATGACGATATTATATCTGAAACAGACTATCAGGAACTTAAACCTTTAAGACAAGTTTTGTGCAAAAATCATGAAAACCCATCAAATATACCATATTTGTCAATTTCCCGGCAAAGTTTTCTTAGTTTAAGAAATGCCTCTCCAGCTAGGTAGCCAGCGGTCATTTTCCTTATTTCAGGCCATCTCATAAGTCGGAAAATCCAGTCAGCTTTTCTCATCGAGTTGGGTACTCTCCCGAAACGCTGGCTATTTCCTTAACGTCGAGTTTCCTTAAATGTGAGTGATTACTGTATTTAATTAAAGTTTTTTATTTTTTATTTAACACGATGTACAATCCCACGAAGCAATTAATTTAAAAGATTATTTTATCATTTATCAAGCACATGAACGCCATGAAACAATATTTATTTTTAAACATTTCCTTTCGTCGTATTATCAATCTCTACCGTTTACTGCGTGTATTCTTTTCAACGCAAAACTGGCTGTATGCCTACGTTTGATAGCTCAAAATGTAGCCCCATACACGCCCAAACTGGTTCGCTGGTTCGCTGGTTCGCTGGTTCGCTGAAATAATGCGGTGAGATGAAATAATGCGGTGAGATGCATACGATATTATGATAAGCAAAATTACGGTCCTGTATTCGTATAAATACTGTTATTCACAACTGTCAGCAGATAGTGAATTAATAATAACGAATGATCCGATCTGTGGCACGGTCGATAATGATATTCGCAGCAGATCATGAAATTAACTGCCGATAATCATATTCATGCAGCAGATCATGGTATTAATCTCTATTCGTCGAAAGTATTTCCAGAAATACTACGGGGCCTTGTAGTATTTCCCACAATACTTCGAGAAAATCGCCTTATAAAAAATACGAAAATACATAAATGGTCGGATTCATATATTTTGGGTTGTTAAATATGACCTATTAATCATCAGAAAAAATCTGGTTCAGCGATATCGATCGATCTCGATGTCGCGCGCGCCGCTCGATGGACGTTGGGTGAGTACTACTTTCCTCGTATATTTGTCGAGTAGTAGGTTCTACAAGTAGCGTGCTAGTAATCACCCCAACGGGCGCCCTAGCGTCCTATATCGCACGAACATGATTCAATATGATATTTCGGACTACGAGAACTACCCATCGGACATTTTGTGAGATTTGAGGTGCATGGTTGAGTGTCGAGAAGGTGCCAGAACCTGGCAGACGGCGTGCCGATACGTGTACACAAGTAGCATGCTAGGAATCGTCCCAATGGGCACCCTAGCGTCCTATATCGCACGAACATGATTCAATATGCTATTCCGGACTACAAGAAGCACCCATTGGGTATTTTGCGATATTCGAGGTGCATGATTGAGTGTTGAGAAGGTGCCAGAACCTGGCAGACAACGTACTAGTACGGTTATACACAAGTAGCATGCTAGGAATCATCATAGTGGGTACCCTAGCGTCCTATATCGCACGAATATGGTTCAATATGCTATTTCGGACTACGAGAACTACACACAGGGCATTTTGTGAGATTTGAGGTGCATGGTTGAGTGTTGAGAAGGTGCCAGGACCTGGCAGACAGCGTACACGTACGTCTACACAAGTAGCATGCTAGGAATGATCCCAATGGACATGCTATCGCCCTATATTGCACGACCATGCTTCAATATGATATTTTGAGGTGAAAATCCAAGATATTGTGCAAAAGAATACGCACATTGTATGCGTGTGTGTGTCTCAAAGCTAGTATTGTGGGAAATACTAGCATTTCAGGATATTCTGAGCATTCCACGGCGTCCATTATTATCACAAATGCTCTAAACAGCTCGTCATATCTCGACGAAAGTGTCTTCGGAGGACTGAAAATTTGAATACCGCACTTTCAAGGGGTATGTGGTGTTTTGCGACACTATACGCAAGCCTATGCCTTCAAAAAACTGCCTGTGTGGGTATTCGTGATAATGGCCATGATGGCATTCGACATCGCAGGACTCGAAAATGAGGTGTATAAGGTGTTTCGCCGCTATCGTGGGACCATGAACGCCATAAATGCCGATATCATAACTTCATTTAAGGTCTTCGACATATTTTGATAAGGGTGCGGACGTGATTCGTGAGACGTGTCGTGAGTCGAGGGAGCAAATCCACGTAGTATTTCCCACAATACTAACGTAAATACGTGCCGCTTGCCAGAATATCCATCATACATTATCAAACAAACAAAAAATTTAGACTTTAGTATCATGTATGCAAGAAATATTCACCCCTTGTCGCATAGATAAGTGAAAGACATGTGTACATACGTCTAATGTTGAAAACCCTATGTTTTGCGCCCGAGGTCGAAATCCGGCTTGATTCAATGCACTTTGGGTGTCACCATAAAGGGCTCGCGCGATGGTACTTGCCACGCCCAAACCCCCACACCCAATTCACAGTTTCTCAATCGAACCTATGCCTTAAAAAAACACTAAGTGCGCGATCGCCAATCGACCATTAAGTGCTCCTAAAGTGGGCCACTTTGAGGGCCAAAATCGTAGTATTTCTGGCAATACTGCGCGTCGACGAATAGAGATTAACTACTATTTATTTCCACATAATCATATCCATAGCACATCATGTTATTAACTTCAACATAACAAATCATCACTTTAAATATATCGTAGTACAATATGCATCGATACTCAATATTATTAGTGTACATACAGTACGCCCTGCGTGAACGAAAGGCGGGAACCGAGAGCCTCAGCAACGAGCTCTAGCTGCTTGCAGATAATGCACTTCCCTGCAAAGGCAGACATAATCAAAACAACGAAGTCAGCCTGTAACTCCGTATGCGTGGTGAGGGCGAAATATAACAACACGGTGAGGCAAATTGTCAGTTTCCCCGTCGGACGGATGAGTCGAATTATTTATATATTTTTTCTTTAGCTTTATCACCTTCTTGGGAATCGTGGGGATTTAATAGTTTATACTTTATCACTATCTTTATCACCTTGGTGTCAGTCGTGGAAAATTAAACAATTTATAATTTATCTTTACCTTTATACAGACGTCGGGGATGGAACATTATTTAATTTCCAACATTATTTTTAACCATGTGTTTTTTCCAGCTATAATAAATTAATTAAAAAAGTGAGAAAAATACTACTGTATGATGCTATTTTAATGTTGTGCTCGATTTGGTGTGTGTTGTTTGCAGGTTTCAACACTAAGACCTTTCACAGAGTTTTAGCTCAAGGTATGTCAATGCGGACCCAGGACCACCACCTCCTCCTGCAGTTGTAGCCTGTTAGTAGGAAACTGATATATATTTAGCAGGGCCGTTTTATATATTAATTCAAACACCGTCAAATGATCCGGCACCCTGATTAGGTTGCCAATACATCATCTTGGCCAAACCTTGAACATGATAGTCTGCTAAACCTCGAGGGCGGCTTTCGCCGTCAGCCTGCACGATATACTTGATGGGGATCCTCCAGGAAACTGCTGTATTACCTTCCTGTACCAGTCTAGTTATATTTATATCATTCACGATTTATGTTTGCTTAATCGTTGTGTTTTGTGCATGCATGGTGGCATATAGGGTTATGAGTTCCACCGGAGCGGATTCGGATGAGGCACTGGAATCCATCGAGTCAACTTCATTTACCCGGGAGCTTCTTGATAATGAGAAGTTCACGGTTCCAGTCCTTGCAGATATGTATTCGAAAACCTGGGGTGCATATTGTCTGGGATGGTGGAGCATTAGCATCGTCCCCAAAAATTACAAGTACCCACTCCTCAAGACTCCAAAGCCTAGTGAAAGTCTTGTCGGCGAGTCCATGCTTGTAATTCATGCCATGTTCCGCAAAGGTAAATCAGTGGACGAGGAGTTCAAACCGCTTGCACTCGTGGTCGCCGATCAAAACACTCTGGGATGCTCTCCGTTCGCGGACTTTGTTCAGGCTATGCCGACGAATAACTTTCCTGAGAAGAAAGGAAAAGAAATGTCAGTATTTTCTCTAATCCTTCTCTTCGTTTCCCTTCTCCTTCTAATTCAGGCTTTATTTATCTTCTGCTTATCTTTTCTAATTCAGCCTTTCTAATTCATTCGTTTTTTTCTTCTAATGCAGCTGGACATCACCTCCTAACGGGAGTCATCATCGACAAACTACTGGCATTTGGTCACCTTAAAATCCCCGAACCCGACGGCACCGAGATGGCCGATGTTGAACAACTCTTCAAGACGTATATCGATATCGCACCGGAGGACGCCCAAGGTATCGATCTTTTCCATTCGTAATTGTTCAATGTACGTATTCAAATTGTATGCACTCTTCATGACAGAATCTGGTTAGTGTGTTGCAGAGCATTCTCGCTTCTTAGGCATTATGCTGGCAATGGATACATTCATTTCAAGGTATGTCTTACGCAAGGTCGACTTTACACAAAACTTCCGAAAAAAGTTTTATTCGATAAACATGTCGCTCAAAGCAATCTAAACATATTGCGTACTCCGGGTATGCAATTGACCCAGGCATTGAAAAGTTATGGTCGATACCGCTCAGTTATCTCCCATACTTAACCATACATTAGCGGAAACTTAAATCGCTTATATCTCACGGTCTAGAAAATCATAAGTTTTGTGTAAAGTCGACCTCGCGTAAGACATACCTTGATTTGCCCTGGCGCGGAACCGTTACGAATGAGACGACCCAAGGGTACAGTGTGCCACACGTACATTCCTACCTCTGACTGCTTTGCTAAATCGCCTTTCATCATGAACGGGGATTTCCGCCGTCAAGATATCTTTAAAGCTATCGATGCAAAGTACTGCCTTTTCACGAATGCCAATGAGCGAGTCGCCCTAATTCAGCAGAATATTGATGACGCTTATTACTCGAGTGAAGAATATTTCCCAAAGATGCTCAAGTTCTTCACTGCACTTGTGAATACATTGCATGAGACTCACACCCAGCAGCACAGGGCGTATTCTCAAGTCCACCAACAGAAATACGAATGTCAAAACAATACTCTCCAGATCGTTGAACCGTCTTTGCACATCTCGACATGAACAGCGTTTATCACCAAGGTAATGCTTTCAAAATTCACCCCTCCTTTGCACATGCCAAATTTATCGCGTGCTGCTGCTTCTCACCTATCCGTTAAATCGCAACAGTTTCTTCCAAATCTTGAGAGTATCCGCATAGCCGAAGAACATCTGGCGGAGGAGGCCCCACAGCAATTATCTCAGTCCGACGAAAAATTGCAGAAAGCGGCGGAGGAGGCCTCACTGAAAGACGAGCCTACCCACCCTCGACCTCCTGGACAAGAGGCTGCTTTTATGCAGAAAGGTGTCGTCGTCGTTGACACCACAGCGATATTCAGCAAACGAGGATATGCTTACATTATGGACAGCGCCCCGACGTGGGAAACCCCAGACGCGGGCTCCTCCCAAGCTGCTAACGACAAGTCGATGGCCCGCAAAAAGGTGCTGGAATTGTCACTGTGACTAGTTCGTACAGTCTAGTGCCATTCTGTATGTCATCTTTGGTAGTCAGCTTGTGCCACGCCAAACTCAGTATATAATATGTCTAATATCTGAGTTTATCTTGGTTCGTTGTTTCTCCGTCGGCAGCGGGTCCCCACTGCCTGACTAGCTGTTTCTAGCAGGTTATGGGACCACTTCACGCTTGCGTGTTGTGTATTTTAGCGCAGAATTTTATTTAGTATCGTTGTATTTTTTTCGAGAGAGTGTGTCCACGCCTTGTGGCTCACTCAGATTCAGATTCTTCGCTCAGCTTGGAGCTCACGCGGTTAACGAGAGATTCTAGACGAGGTGGTGCTCTCCGACATTTTTTCATTGCGTTCTACATCATTTGATTTCGTTTTCGTTATTTTTTTCAACTATGTCATCGACGCAGATTTTGGAGAGTGGGGAGCTTATAGCTCTTTTCGACTCTATAGACTCTGGTTTTGGGAGGGTTCAGACCCTCAAGCGATCTCAGCTTATATCTTTGTGCGCCTCTATGGGAGCAGCTATTTCGCATTTTCGTTCACCGCAGAATTCTCCGCAAGTTTTGACCGCAGATCCGCCGATTATTTTACAGGTTGTTGTAGTTGGGGACACCCCAGTTGGTGGTGCTTCCACAAGGGATGCTGTGTCCGGAGATTTTTGCGTTTCGACATTGCAGCTTTGCGACGTGGGAATCGCCGATAATTTTGGAGCATAAGTCAGTTTCTACCCAGCTTACTACCACTAGACCCTCTCCTAGTGCCACTAGGGCGAGAGAAGCCGTGCGGCAGCAGGCCCCTCATGTTTGCACGGAAGTTCATTACCTTCATGCGCCCCCTTTGACTGGACCTCCCTATACGGGCTCTGGGGAGCAGCATTTCGAGCGGTATGAGAGTAGTGAGGACGATGAATCGGAATATCCCCCTGGGTACTACGATGATTCAGACAGTTGTGAGGAGGCAGAGGCAGGGCATCTTGGCCACTTGGCCTTTCCGTCGATTCCTACTTCACAGTTGGAACAGGATGAGACCCTGGACACAGGTTTCTAGGGCGACTCTTATGGCGGAGTTTTAGAGCGCCCACTTGGGGAGGAATTTTCCCCGCAGCGTGGGTTTTCAGTTGGCACTGTTTCTTTTGTAGATGAGGCTAATCTTAAAAACGAGAATTTATCGGAGAGCGAGGAGCACACCGCTGAGGAGTGGGCGGCTTGGGATGCCGGAGCCTACGACTCTTACGAAACTGGTGGTGCTGGGTTTTGCGATGAGAATGCATATTTTGAGGACTCTGGTTACGATTATTATTCTGATGGTTACTCTTGATCTTTGAACAGACAGGCGGTATCAAGCATTCAGTTCCCATCACTCGCTGCGGTGTGATTTCCTTTCGATCATGTTTCTACCACCGACCACTAGCGGGCAGCAACGCAACATTCACAGCCTCGGACATCTTTTAGACGCAGTAAGACGCACGATCGCGGCTTCATTTTGGTTGCTAAACCGACAGGCGTAGTTACGTATTCTCGATCACACGTACATACATGCGGAACGAGTGCTTTTACCCACCACTAGCTGGCAAAAAAGTAATTCTCCGATCAGAATTTATTTTAGCAGAATCCTAGCTTTAGCATGCATTATTTTTGCTTAGTTCTCATCGACTACTTGTGGCATCTTTTCTAGCTTCTAGGCTTAACAATTTTGCATCTTACACTGTAAGCCTAGTAGCTAGGGTGGTGTGTGTCACAAGCTGTCCACCTCAGATGAGGTGGTGTGCTAAAATTGTCACTGTGACTAGTTCGTACAGTCTAGTGTCATTCCGTATGTCATCTTTGGTAGTCAGCTTGTGCCACGCCAAACTCAGTATATATGTCTAATATCCGAGTTTATCTTGGTTCGTTGTTTCACCGTCGGCAGCGTTCCCTCTCGCGCGCTGCTGAGTTTCCAGCAAAAGGAAGCTGGTCGGCCCGACGACATCGTGATATCGAAAGCGTACCTTTGGATCATAGGCGATCTCCCTTTTTCTATCTTAGATAAAATGTCATATATTCAAATACGGAGAATTAATTTGCTTTTGTGTTGGCAGGGGGTGTCGGTAGTGCGGACCCTCCTCAATCTTTGGCTGAGGTGCCAACGCAACCAGTTGCTGAAGGTGATGCCGGTGAGCTTATGTAAAACATCTCTGGCTCTCCATCTCCCTTTCTCCTTCGCTCTCCATCTTAGGTCACAAAAATGATATATGTATTCAAATACTGAGAATTTATATGCTTTTGTGTTGGCAGGGGGTTTCGGTAGTGTGGAGCCTCCTGAAGCTGAGGTGCCAACGCAACCAGTTGCTGAAGGCGATGCCGGTGAGCTTATAACATCCCAGCCTCTTTCGCTCTCCATCTTAGGTCATGAATGTTCAGACGTGCCAGTTGCTGATGCAGGCGGTAACACTGATGAAGAAGGTGCAGCTGTTGACGTAGAGGACGATGACGAGGCTGAAAACGAAGATGACAAGGCCGCTGAAATAGACAATGAAGAGGCCGGTAAAGAGGACGATGAAGAGGACGACGAACAGGACGCTGGTGGAGACGATACGGGTCGTGTGAGAAACTGCCGTATCCACAAATGGATCCACCTCCAAATATAACTTCACCTGCTCAAGGCACTCGTGGAGCTCGAAGACTCTCTACAGCAAGCCCTGCTCCAGGGCCATCAGCGGCAAGCCTTGCTGCAGGGTCATCAGCGGCAAGCCCTGCTCCAGGGCCATCAGCGACAAGCCCTGCTCCAGGGCCATCAGCGGCAAGCCCTGCTCCAGGGCCATCAGCGGCAAGCCCTGCTCCAGGGCCATCAACGGCAAGCCGTCTCCCATCAGCGGGCCCTGTATCTCCTGCAGCTGGAACTCCGCAGCGGTCCGGTAAGACTCCAAAACGTGCGATTACTTCATTCGTCATGGAGGACGATGAGGAGATTGCGTCCCCTTCAAAGACCCCGAAGACCGCCGAAGAAAACCAAGAGAATGAGAAAGAAAAACAGGCTGCCAGGCGCAAGTAGGCACCTCCCCTCGTCCCCCGCCTGATGCGTTCGCTTTAGACCATTTTGCTTTCTTGACGGTGTATGTGCATTACTAAAACCAAGTATACGTTGCTTCTGATTATGTGGGCCACCAGAGAAATCGATGACATGCATAAGTTGATCGACCATAATAATCCATGTGCGACATCGTGAAGAATCCCCATCCAGCACATCTTTGATGCAGAAGGAACGTATCGCCCTCGACCACTGGACGAGCATCGCACACCCAAGCTATTGCCGAAATGATGTACTGGAACCCACACACCGGTTCGGGATCTCCAACCCTGATTGCTGTCCAGGAGGACCAGAACGACGCAACAACCACCAACCCAGAGACATTCGTTTGGGCGGACATCGGGAAAGGCAGATACAAGTAAGACCCATTGCATTGATGGATGAATGAATATGTGTTCCAACTTACACTTTCTTTGTTATTCTACAGATTCATCAGCTTTGGACATAAGCATTTGCTGGAGGCAAAGCGTCGCTGCGTTAAGGCGGATGAAGCAAAGCAGGCAAACCATGAAAACCGAACGGAAGCATTTAAGTTCATCGAATGCCGTCTCTTCATGAACTTGAGCGCCCTCGAAATAAATCAGGTGTGTCTTCGTGCTCATGCCAGTTTTCTCAGGTGCTTCTCAAGGCTTCTTACGGTCGGCCAGCTTCTCGGCTATAGTCATGATCCGTGCAATTCGTTTGCGCACGCAGCTTGGGAATGCGCAGAACAACATTGACGCCTACATGAAGCACCGCAACATGACGGAGATCATTCTTGGCATGCGAAAGCACGTGGAGAAACTGATGGCCGAATCCAAGGAGAGAGACATTGGAATGATTGCGTTTGAGCACTTGAAATACCGTCAGGTGCCGCCGAAGCAGAACTTGGATTTCAACTTCGAAACCGCGCCGAAGACGCAGGTGTTCAATCACCAGAAGCTGAATATTGGCAAGAAGAACACGCATTGGTCTATCTCGGTGCAATCGCACTCTTTGTTCAAACAACTTCTCAGAGGTGCTGTCTTTTTTGTGAATCCCTTCTCGACATTATTGTTATTTGCTCTTAGGTGTTTGCAGTAGCTAACTAACGATTTGGTATTTCAAGTTTTCGCTTTCAGTGATGGAGGCCCACAGTGCAGGGCTGCTAGAGGGCGGTGACCCGGACGATCAAGACGACGCGGAGACGACCACCGCCACGGTTGGGGCATCTCGCAAAAGCCGAGGAAACGTTCAAGCGGTATGTCGCCCGGCACAACTGACCTCAACGCACCAACGACCAAATAGCCTACATGGGACCCCACATCCGGAAAGCCGATCGTCTACCATGATCTGCCGAAGGGGTTCTATAATACCTGGCCCCCCTTGACCGAAGGACCCTTACGTGAGATCACTGACCTCGTCGACGAAGCCGTCATCGAACGGGCGTACACGGTCAAAGATATGATCAACCGTATCGCCGAGATCAAAACTCTCAATAATCGAGAGAACCTAATGCTGCTTGCTTCAGACGCTCATAAACGATTCAACATAAACAATTCCTTGGAATCGACACCGACCTACCGGCAGCTGAAGTATCTCAAGAAAAACCGGCATTCTATGCAGATCTGGGTGAAAACACAACCGGACGGGTTCGTAAACGACACATACGAACCATCCGCGCACCCATCTTCATTACTTACCTGGATGAAGATGGGTCTCCCATACCTAAGGAAAGGAAACCACCGGATGCTCCCGTGGTGCCCGATGCTCCCGAGTCGAAGTTCTGGGATCATATGATGACCTACGGTGAGCTGGATGCAGAAATCACTACGCTGCAAACAAAACTTGACAGCTTTACGTTTCCCAACCCAGAACTCGACTGGAAGAAGATTTGCGACTATTTCCCAGGGACTGGGGATGAGAGAGAAATACGTACATTACTGAAGGTAATTTGCCTAAGTTTTACTTCAGAGTTTAATGCAGCGCAGGACATCTTACTTCTCGGAGTGAAGCTGGCGTTACAGTCCGAGATTGGCATTATTCCGGAATGGAGGCAGTTACGACCGCACTAGTTGTTTCACACGATCGTGAAGGGTGCACATAGAACCACATTCTCTAGTTCCTTTAGTTGCAACTATGTATGTATGCTAATCTTGACGGTTTACATGCTGAGAATTATGCATGTATCATATATACATATGCTACATATTTCTGATGTGACTGGTTAAAATTTAAAATATTCCGCTGCAAACAACAATGTTTATATACACACTTGTCTGAAAAAGCACAATACACACGAACTCATAATTTTCAGTGTAAGGTGTGGATGGGTCATGGAATTTTCTTGAGGTTTGCTAACACTTCAAAGGAAACATACCGGTTTCCTACATGAACACTACTCAATGTGTTTTTTCTTTTTCTTTTACTCAATATAAAAACGAATAATCGGTGTGTGCATTCCTCTGAAGGGGGGTTTTGGGTGCTCAGGCCAGACTGAGTATGTTTGACATGTGTCGCCCGGGGAGATACATCCCCATGTGCACTCATGTGCACTCCCTCCCTCGCTCTGGCAAGTTAGAAAAACATTAGACTTTCGCCAAGAGAGAATCTCAGGTCTCATGTTACTCGGTGATGATCTGAAGATGTTAAGCATGGCTTTGCAGAACGTTTACCACTAAGAAAACCACATACATCGTCTGCCAACAAAAAATAATACATGCAGTATGAGACGACTCGACATTGAAGTCATTAAGTATCAAGGGATAGCGGTCTCTTAGTGTGTTGACATGTATTACAACAGCCTGAAGCAACATGTGCTTTTCCAATGCACCCTACTGCAAAGCAAGACGAAGCTTTTGCCATCTCACCTCAAAACAGATGGCTCATCACAAATACTGGGAGGCTGCACTGTTGCCTCTCGACCCGCGGCCAGCCATGCGCTCCTAAGACCTGAGAGTTCAGCTCTCACCAGAAGCTGATTACTCACTATTTCGCAGTAAAAACCGAGACTTGGGGCAATTCATGGGCATTACACACACGATGCTTGCGCCTCCAGCCGCATCATCCTTTGCTGCCCGTCAGCAATATCCTTGCTCGCATCAGTGGTTGGAGCTCTTCCAGCGTTTCCGTGGCGGCTCCGCGCTGGCTCCGCCGTTGCTGGACCACCCACTCTTCTCACTGCGACCAAATGATGGTGCAGCCCCTGATCTGGCAGCAGACCGGCTCGCCGAGACGCTGCCTGCCCTCCCGCTCGCGGGGGCAACCGAATCTGAAAATGTGTTCCGCACTGCTGCGCCACCTCGGTGTGCAGAGCTTCCGCTTCCAGAGACCCCTGTGCCGGCGCCGCTGTGCCCATTGAAGCGCACCCGCTTGGCTCCCCTGGGCTGCGAGACGGAATCGTGGCTAACCCGGGTCGTGGGTATGCGGAACCGCTCCTTCTCACCCGAGTCGGAGGTGGGGTGCGGCCTGCCGGGGCCACGTGGAGGAACATGACCTCCAGACCCACTACCAGCAGCAGAATCTCGCAGGCCACCCTTTCCGCTGGAAGCGCCTTTCCCCGAACTGGGCTTGCCCAAGTATCGATCCCCCTCTCTTGGCGACAGCTGCGGATATCTGGGCAACGCAGGCGCCGTCGACCGAGGTGCGGACGAGCCGCTAGAGCGTCCCGGGCCTGCGGAGAGCGGCCTGCCGTACTTCCGTCTATCTTCCCGTGCGCCAGCATCCGCATCCCTGGCAGGTATCGACCCGCCACTGTTTGAGGTGGGCGAGACGCTTTCCCCTGGGGTCCGCCTCCGCTCTGTGCTACGGCTCCGCTTCCCCAAGGCATAGGCCTCCTGCTCCCTGTGCCAGCCTCCCCTGCCGTACCACAGACCCTTGTTCGTCTCAAAGCCTTCATTGTCAGAGGCTCACATAGGCTGAGCCGCAAGCATTAGATGGCAGGCGCCAACAGAGAAATGGGTCCGGGGAAGTTACCTGTGCCGATGCTCCGAGGCTGGCTCCTCCTCACTGCCAGTTTCTTCATCTGTTTCCTCGGTGGCCGGGGCTGCCCCTTGCTCACCCTCCTCATCGTCATCATCATCTAAAATCTCGCCCTCCTCCTCTTCATCCTCCTCCTCCTCTGCTACTCTCGCCTTGTCTGCCTCCTCCTCCTCCTCCTCCTCCTCCTCTTCTTCCTCTTCTTCCTCCTCCTCTACATTTTTATCCTCTGTCTCCTCATCCTCTGTTTCTTCATCATCCTGCAACCCGCCAATCACTGGCTCCCCCTTAGTGGAAGGGGCTGCGACCCGCCAATCACCAGCTCCCCCTTAATGGAAGGGGCTGCGACCTGCCAAGCACCAGCTCCCCCTTAGTGGAAGGGGCTGCGACCCGTAATCACCAGCTCCCCCTTAGTGGAAGGGCTCGACCATAATCACCAGCTCCCCCTTAGTGGAAGGGGCTGCGACCTACCAAGCACCAGCTCCCCCTTAGTGGAAGGGCTGCGACCTGCCAAGCACCAGCTCCCCCTTAGTGGAAGGGGCTGCGACCCGCCAAGCACCAGCTCCCCCTTAGTGGAAGGGGGCTGCGACCCGCCAAATCACCAGCTCCCCTTAGTGGAAGGGGCTGCGACCCGCCAATCACCAGCTCCCCCTTAGTGGAAGGGGCTGCGACCTGCCAATCACCAGCTCCCCTTAGTGGAAGGGGCTGCGACCCGCCAATCACCAGCTCCCCTTAGTGGAAGGGGCTGCGACCCGCCAAGCTACCTCCCCATAGTGGAAGGAGCTGAGACCCGCCAATCACTAGCTCCCCCTTAATGGAAGGGGCTGCAGTACCCTGTCCATACCCCACACCGCGTGCGCCACCACAGAGACCATAAAGCAAGGCTTCCCAGTCTGAAGGTGAAGGGCGCCAAATGTCGGCACATCTTAGGCTCGCCATCGCTGCCACCGCCCTAAAGGAAGGAAAGCATGCATGCCTGATCTGCAATTTCCCCCTCCTCCTCCTCCTCCTCACGCTGTGCTGCCTCTGTCTGAGGGTTGGCTGCGGAAGGTGCGGCAGAGGGTGTCCCCTCTTCCTCCGTTGGTGGTGCCTCTGTTTCCTCTTTTTGCGGCAGCTCGTCCTCAAAGGGATCGTCAATCTCCACCTCGCGTATGATCTTCCGCGGGCGCCCCCGGCCGCGCTTGCCACGCCCGAGGTTGTCTGCACTTTCACCCGAGGGGTTACCAAACTTCTTCAGCGCCTTGATCCCTGCCTTGGGTTTGCCCACCTCGTCTGTCACTACCGTCACGTCGTCTTCTGTGAAACGCATCCAGTCCGGCACCATGTCTGGCCCAAGTAGGCTTGTCGGCCACTCCAGCTCCTTATCCAGCTGCTCGAACAGCTCCAGCTCCTCTTCGCCCCGCGCCATCATCTTGTTCAGCTGCGACAAGTTAGGCACCTGCTGGGGTGGCTTTTCCTCTCCCTTCTCTTGCAACAGTTTCTCCAGCGTCACACGCCGCTCCTCCTGCGCATCCGTCAGGGGTTCTCCAATCCCACCCAATCAGCAACGATGCTCACAACATCTCCACTGGCGGAGAACACCACGGCGGCCCATCATCCGCGCGTCATGCTTGTGGGAGCTTTGTGTGTGCGTC
>LGRX02015848.1:0-23475 GCA_001247695.2 Cymbomonas tetramitiformis | reverse complement strand
GTATATCTAGCTTAGGGTATATTTATCTTATGAGAGAGTTTATCCACACAGTTCGGGACCCTCTGATATCTAGTGAACTAGGATATTCCGGTACTGTCAGGGTCATGACCGATGACATATGTGTCATACATGTCATACGTGTCATACCTGTCAGATATGTCATACCATGTCATGTCATGTCGTGTCATATATTATTATGACAGTCGTCAGTACGGTCGACCATGACTGTACATGTCGAGTCGCGTCATATATTATTATGACAGTCGTCAGTACGGTCGACGATGACTGTACATGTCGCCAGATGATAATGTCACATCATCTGTCATTATTCAAGGAAAGACTTGAATGACCCTGTCATCGAGAGTTCGTACGTCGAACTCGAAGATGGCAAAGCAAAGATACATCTTGAATACAAACAAGAACCATCTTGGCTTTAAGCATGTGCGGAACACGCATGCACAGTATGAACGAACTAGTCGTTATTACAATACTGGTCGTTCAACCTACGTCTCGGGTTCACAACCCAATGGCGGTACCATCTACGATGATGGGAGACGTATGGTACAAAGTGAGGAAGCGTTGGGCTTCAGCAGTTCTTCATACAGAGACTGCACTCACATCCCGCTATACTGTTACACTTGTGTGTGCCGTTCAACAGCACAGTGTTTATTTGATATACTGTATAATATTTGTGGGCTCGCATATCAGCCCTAACATAATGGTATTCTAAAAAAACTCGTCAAGGCACGATACGAGAACTCGAGTGGGTGCAGCGTCAGACGTAGTATAGATTATATTGTTCGCAGGTTGCAGGTTGGCGCATAAAGGCGATAGCGCACATATCGAATAACTGCACAGCGAATAAGTGATAACAGCACGCTCGAATATCGACTAACACAGCATTCGCAAAGGAATCTACATTTTCCATATCAGCGCGATAAGGTGTGCGCACAGTATACTGATTGCGCACATATGATGTAAAAACTCGCAGGATTGTCACTGTATGCGAGATGAAGACGCGCGAATGAAAAAATGATCATCAGCATATATGATTGCATCAACTGCGACAGGACGTACAAATTTCGTTAACAGCGCGCTCGTATTCTTTCATGCGACTTACATCAATAACGATGACATACTTTGCGAAATGATCGTCAGCATCGATTTTTCCCTACCATTTTAGAAAACGTTAGTACGTGCACTAACGATATACTAACGACACACTAACTGTATAAGAGTACGGCGCGTTAGTGTGCTTGTACATACACTAATAGCACGCTAACTGCGTCGTTAAGGTACCGTTAGGGCATGCATTCTGTGCAACATACCTTAACGGTACCTTAACGACACACTAACTCAAACGATTAACGCGTGGTTAGGACATTAACTGACACACTAACCGGCACACTAACGGTACACTAACTCACGGTATATTAACGACACACTAACTGCGAGCATTAACGGATGGTTAGTATACAGATAGTATGTAGTTAGGATATCGTTAATATACCACTAACACTACACTAACAGCACACTAACTTTGAGCATTAACGGATGGTTAGTATACCGATAGTGTGTCGTTAGGATATCGTTAATATACCACTAACACTACACTAACAGCACACTAACCTTGTGCACACTAACGACCGGTTAGTGTGCACATAATCTAGTGTTAGTGTTCAAATAGTGTATCATACCATTGTGCTATCCCATTCTAAAAGCATACGCGCGTTCACTTGCTACACACGTACACACTATTGAAGATGTAAACACAAACACGATTGTTGTGTGTGTGCATGATAGATGCACACACACCATACAAGCTTGCATAATTTCATATGTGGCGGGGTGTGTACAAATGTGCATTCATGTTGTTTGTGGCAAAATGATGCTTTCAAGAACACAATTCTTTCGCTAGAATGCGCAAATGCAATATGGGTATACACAAAGTATGCATGACAATGAATAGAAGACAAAATAAGAACGTAGTATCCATCATTCAACTATATTTACACTGCTTTCTAAGCCCTAATATGTTTGCGAGTTGTTGATCACAATTCTCTAAAAGAAAAGTTCAACAAAACGCGCGATCTTGCGAAAAACAGCCTACTCTACTCTGCAAACAAAAGTCAACATATCACTAGTACAACAAGTCTGCGGGATAATCAAACTATTCTATTCTACTCTACTCTACTCTACTCTACTCTACTCTACTCTAGAAAGAAAAGAAATCGTTCCAATGTACCTGCGTTTGAAAAACCCAACCCACACAAGGAGTCTCAATAAGTATGATCAAAACGCGTTGAAGGGAAACTGAAGACAGATCATGTAAACAATATGAGAGAACCATACCAATGAAAGAATTCGAAGAGCTCGAATCGCTCGAAGAGCTCAAAGACTAGAAGAACTAAAGATCAGCTTCATTTCTGCGTGCAAAAGCAAAACAAGTTAGCAAGTAACCACAAGAAAATAATAAATTCAGCGGGGTGAGTCGGATTCGAACCAACTTGTCCTAGTCCATTGGACTAGGAACCAAGAAACCGATTTATCTTTTTGACACCCCTACGCACTTGGCTAAAGACCAAGACGCGCAGCAAAACAATCGTGGCTACACATGAAAACATCCTCGCAAGCATAAAGTTACGGTAGAAATAAAAAATACATGAGCGAGAGCGAGTACGCACTTGAAACAAGGTCAAGCACAGCAGCAGCAGCAGCTGCACACGGAAGTGTTTTTTCATTACAGTCGAGTGACACTGCTACAGACTGTTCACTGTCTCAGTGTGTAGACACCGGAGTGTAGAATGCTGTTGAAATAATTCAAAACCAAAAACGGATACCTCGTCATGTCATGTCAGTCGGTCGGTGCGGTGTTGACCACTACAGTGACACAGTGACACAGTACTGACTACAGTGGACACCACATCCACTGCCATGCCACTGTCGATCCTCGATGTCGATGTCGTGTGTCACTCGACTGTCTCAGGCGTCATCGTCAGTGTCACTGTGACTTCATATGGCATGGGATGACATTGCATTTTTTGTCGGTCATATACGTCATTTTATTTGATCGTAGCGCAGTTGTACATGGTGAGTGGGCAGTCGCCTTGGGGATCCGCCCGCGTGGGTTCGAATCCTGCCGTCGGGTAATTTTTATCTCGCGATTCGAGTTTTTAGAGAATATTCCATTGTTAGTACGCTAACAGGACGCTAACGGCAGGCCTTAGCGCACTAATGTTGCCCTAACTGAACACTAACAGAAGGAATCTTTTAGGGAATATGCCATTGTGCGTTAGTGCATGCCACCTAATGCCTCCTTAACGACGTCAGCGCTGAGTTAGCGCATTACATGCAACAAGACACTAAATGGCGCCCTATTGACGTCGTTAAGGAGGCATTAGGTGGCATGCACTAACGCACAATGGCATATTCCCTAAAAGATTCCTTCTGTTAGTGTTCAGTTAGGGCAACGTTAGTGCGCTAAGGCCTGCCGTTAGCGTCCTGTTAGCGTACTAACAATGGAATATTCCCTAAAAGATTCTTTCCGTTAGTGTTAAGTTAGGGCAACATTAGTGCGCTAAGGCATGCCGTTAGCGTCCTGTTAGCGTACTAACAATGGAATATTCCCGAAAAGATCCCTTCTGTTAAACTCACACTAACAACGCAGAATACAGTAAACACTCGATTTTAAGAAAACAGGACTTTTTGGTCAGCCTAGCAACTTTCTTATTTATATAGAGATCTTAAATATGGAGTGTTATGTGTTAAATATTGTGAAGAAATCAAAAAAGCTGGCTACTTTCTTATTGGCGGGGTTTCTTATTACTGAGTGATTACTGTATTGCATAATAGGAGGGCGGGTGGGGTGGGGGGGGCAGAATTGGGATTTGTGCAATGAACAATAAACGTCAAGGTGAACACTTTGCGACTCTTCGTGCACAAGCCTCTCGCCCGGATCCACCTTCGCCCGAGCCCGCGCCCGAGCGTGCACCCACACCGACTCCCGGCCGGCGTGGGATTCTTCTACGGCAAGGCGCGCCGGTGTCCTCACGTGTACCCGTCCCCAGTGTTGCTGTCTTCAAGAAATCACCGTAGGCCCCGTTTTCGGGATTGCATAGGTCCCGTATGGGTCCGGGCGGTCCGCACCCAGATAGTCATAGGTCCGTCATAGGTCCGCCCGGCCCGTGTAATTTGCACGATTTCTTGACATATATGTGGGTTATCTAAGTTGACAAGTGCACACGCAAGATTTCGCCTAATTAAGTGCTCCATCTAGTACATCGATCCCTTCGAGTTCGAAGCACTCTTATTATCATCAAAGGCATATCAATGCACATATATTATGCATGACTTGATATTTGAATCCCATGAGTCGATTATGTAGCGTTACAGTACTAGACATATATCAAGACAATTTTTGATAAATCTAAAAGTTTATTGAATGAAAATAAATACCGAAATGTTCCAAAATCTTTATAAAACCAAATCCAACCTATTCAACGATCCCACGATGCACATATGCATGACTTATTTATCCATCTAAGGCTTCTCTTCCCGGATAAAAAATACCCAGGCCAAATAGAAAATAATGATTTTTTTTGTGTCAGCACACCTCCAAAAATACTCGGACCCAATGTTGCCTTCTCCCATTTTTGGTGCGCCGCAGGCGAATTTTCACTCGATCTTAACCGACTTTCGCCAGATTTTTGCATAATTATGTTCACCCATCATATCCGGGTCGGTGGAGCATTTCCCCTACCTATGTATCGTCGGGTCTACGGACCAGATTACTCGCCATGCGCCGAGTTTTTACCTCCAGCATTGCTGACGGTTTTAGGCATTATTTTCTACTAGGGATCCATGTCTTATCCACTCCGTAATTTGCCAAATCTAAAGAGTGCTTATAAATCAGTATATCGTGGGAATAGTAAAATGCATGCCAACATTTCAACGTATTTCCTATTCGATACAATTTCCAATAAGTCCGCCGTAGGCCCGGATCACATCACACCATTGTAAGCTCGACCTGTCCCCGATAAATCCATCTGGACAACAAAACACTCCTAAATCCATAGGCCCACCGTAGGTCCGGGGCTTTCCAGCGGTGGTGTGGCTATACTAGAATTGTCAGGCCCATAGGTCCGGAGGAGAATTGCTCGTAGGTCCGCGATAGGCCCAAGGTCAATTTTCGGGACGCCCGTAGGTCCGGGGCCGGCCCCCAGCGCCTTGACAGCAGCACTGCCCGTCCCACCACTAGCCCGCAGAGCCATTCGTAACCCCGCACCCCACGCACGTGTTTCTCCACCACCACCTTGTCAACCTGTTCCCGAAGGTTTCCGGTTGGGTCATGAATATGAGGGGAGCACAAAGAAGCTTCGAGTATCCGAGTGGGCGGCAACCACGGTGACGACGATATATGACGGGTGAGTCATGCCTTTATCCATATACCTCGTGATATGCATGTCTCTCAAGAAACCAGTGAAACACGTTATCTGTGCCCTATGTCGATACGGTAGTGTACACTTAGTGCGATATTCGGTAACTAACAGTACACTACTAACGTGGCAGCTACTTTACTTAATTAATGCACTATGTTCCAGCTAACTGCGTATCAAAAATGGTGGCGGTATGCCGGCACAACCGCATTACAAACATTCTGCGGGTGGAGATCGCGGGACGGTTGTACACCTTATTGAAAGTCAACTGGCTGACAAAGCCAACCGAAGAACAAATCAAGGCCTATCGTAGGAGGAACTCGATTCTCGGGCCGGACGATTTGGCTAAGACGGTGTACACCTTCAACCCGCACCGTGACCCAACGGCTTTTGAGAAGAACTCCGAGCATTTCATCTTAGCCAACAAAGTTGAACAGCAGGTCGTCGTTATACGTACCACATCCGTGCATGGAGATCGCGGTCATTCTTGACCCCACGGCTGACTTTTTTGAATGCCTAAAGCCACCACTTGACTACGACGACGACTAGGACGACAATGAGGACTGAACTCATGTTTCGGTCGACGGGATTCTAGGCCGTGGACAGTCCCTCGGCATCTTGCGTCGTGTGGTTTAGTGGAACACCCGGCATGTGCAGTGGTTGCGTAGTTTACGCACGTATACCGTGGTTAGTACACGTTTAACATGTTAGATAATATATGTTTAACACATTAACGTCTGATTGGTCTAGTGTACTAAATGGCATACTAACGACATGCTAACGTAGCACATTCCCAAAGGAGCTCAGCCATATCAGCTTCTTCAAACCGCGTCATACCCCCTTAACCAATGTCCAGTTCGCCATCCAGTCACCTTAGAACATCACTGAAGTGCATTTGGACCCCAGCCATGACTCACTACGCACCACGCCACATGTCCACCAACTCCCACACTTAAGGGGAGTGGGAGTTAGTACGCCGTTAACACGCTAACGTGTGATTGGTCTAGTGTACTAACGACATACTAACGACATGCTAACGTAGCACATTCCCAAAGGAATTTAGCCCCAATATCGGCTTCTTCAAACCGCGTCATACCCCCTTAACCAATGTCCAGTTCGCCATCCAATCGCCTTAGATCATCACTGAAGTGCATTTGGACACCATCCATGACCCACTACGCACCACGCCACGAGTCCACCAACTCCCACACTTAAGGAGAGTGGGAGTTAGTACGCCGTTAACACGCTAACGTGTGATTGGTCTAGTGTACTAACGACATACTAACGACATGCTAACGTAGCACATTCCCAAAGGAATTTAGCCCCAATATCGGCTTCTTCAAACCGCGTCATACCCCCTTAACCAATGTCCAGTTCGCCATCCAATCGCCTTAGAACATCATTGAAGTGCATTTGGACCCCATCCGTGACCCACTACGCACCACGCCACGAGTCCACCAACTCCCACACTTAAGGAGAGTGGGAGTTAGTACGCCGTTAATACGCTAACGTGTGATTGGTATAGTGTACTAACGACATACTAACGACATGCTAACGTAGCACATTCCCAAAGGAATTTAGCCCCAATACCGGCTTCTTCAAACCGCGTCATACCCCCTTAACCAATGTCCAGTTCGCCATCCAATCGCCTTAGATCATCACTGAAGTGCATTTGGACCCCATCCATGACCCACTACGCACAACGCCACGAGTCCACCAACTCCCACACTTAAGAAGAGTGGGAGTTAGTACGCCGTTAACACGCTAACGTGTGATTGGTCTAGTGTACTAACGACATACTAACGACATGCTAACGTAGCACATTCCCAAAGGAATTTAGCCCACATATCGGCTTCTTCAAACAGCGTCATACCCCCTTAACCAATGTCCAGTTCGCCATCCAATCGCCTTAGAACATCATTGAAGTGCATTTGGACCCCATCCGTGACCCACTACGCACCACACCACGAGTCCACCAACTCCCACATTCAATCATACTAACGCACATTGTGTACTAACGCATCGCGTTAGTACGTCGTTAGTACGCGTACTAAAAGTAAGCGGCGTTAGTATGCGCTAGTATGACGTTAAGACACACTAACTCACCGTTAGTGCACGTACTAACGTTTTCTAAAATGGTAGGGTTTGCAAATAATCCTTTCGCACTGTTCGCAATAATCAGCGCATACGATGATTTCTTGCCTGTCAGCACGATATGCATTTTCCATGATTTCATCAGATGCGATGGACGCTCGATTTTAGCGCGTACGATTCCTGATGTGTCTACATGCAGCAAAACATGCGATATGTACAACGCGCGTCAATACCCTCTGCAGAATAAATGTACACTCGCAGGGATACATGGGATAGACGCATGATGGACGTACAATCATTATACTGTTGTGGACACACGATCATTATACTGCTGTGGACGCATTATCACTATTGCTGCTGTGAATGTACTATCATCATACTGCAGCAATTTACAAATGTTCTGATGACTGCACAAATATTCTTAATCATCAGCATTCATGCTCATCAGAAATATAATAATTTGTGCACAATATGTGTGTGTGGATCAGCACACACACACACACACACATGCACATACATCACTTGCAGCAATCACCAACATGCAGTACATGCATTATTATACCATGTATACATTTTATGCTGAGTGATTGCAACATTGTGAATTGTGCATGCATTAATAATACAGCTTGATCACGATACCAGCTGTAGTGTATATATATCAGTTTGATCACGTTAGCAACTGGTATACTAGCATCATGCTGTAATACATGAACATTGCATAAGCACATTGCAGTGCATGCTAAACTATATTAGAACCCATACAGTATAAGGTGCCTGTTCAGTAATCTTAACACAGTAATTAGCTCAATGTGACCCGGTGGAGCGTCGAGATACTCCTCGGACAACATATTGTTCTACTGTGGATTACTGAAAGGATACTCACCGGAGCTGTATGTGAAATATACCCAGCAACTCATTTTGTAATGAGATCATCATGGAATTACAATAATCCCTAAACTTGATATATCATGTTAGATGTATTCAGTGCATGGTATGCTGACTATCTTGCATGATGAATTGTCTAGGATATTGTAATATCCAGAACATATCCTACTGTAAAGTGTGTAAAAGTTATCTTACACACACACACACACACTGATAAAAGTGCTAATCAGTAAGCACTGCATACACACACACTGCATTGTATGTATTAACATTCACTGATTCAAAGTGAATTGATTAACTTAAATATCTACTATGTGTATGATAATGTACATACCACTTTCCAAACACATGTGCGTGGAAAGTGTCAGTGATTGCGATAGATAAGGGAGCAGGATAAGACAACATGCTGTAGGGCTGGATGGAGTTATCTCCAGACCCGAAGGCAAGATACTGCACCCATGAAACAGCTGGTAACTGTTGGGTGCAGTCCACTCGTCATTCCACATATCATCGCTGGAGCAATAACAATAACTACGTTGCATATTGACAGTTGATTCAGATTTGATCAGTTCAAATGCATGCAACTCTCAGATCAGTATCTACATGACATCTGATAATAGTTGTTAAGGACAACACACACATACAAATGTGTTGTGTTAAATTGCTGTGATTGTATCAAGCAATGTCCAGATATGTTCTAAATAAGAAATATCATTTTGATAAATCTTAGAGCACAGACCTATGCTCAGAACAGATCATAGATTGACAAATATCACTAAAGTGGATGTTCCTAACTGGATGTTCCCACTTAAGTTGATAACTTATATATCACCAGAATGTACATTTGCTGCCATGGGTTTAAATCAGTAAAACCCAGAAATGCTATCAACCATAGATGTTGATATACAGCACAATTCACTTATTTGCCATGAAATTTATCATATACAAAAGTGAAGTTTATTGCAGTGATTCTGTACTTTACATTCCACATACACACTGAGATATGTCACCGAGGCAATATATCAGATAGCCGAAAAAGCTGTAAAATGGGTAAAAAACTTCCACGTTTAATTTCAAAATTGAAATTTCGACCCCATTTTATTTTGAATTATGATTCTATACCTATTAAGGTATCAGAAAAACATAATGACCATGGTCATATCTCGTGTAACACCCTAGATATTAGGTGTGTAATATATAGGGGTATACATGTTGGCTGTAACAAAATGCGTAAAAATCCTCCACGCATGATTTCAAAATGAAAAAATCGGGTTGATTTTTTTTGCTGATCTGATTATTCAGCTATCAATAAATATTCCCTGATTTATGCAGCACTTGTAACACCCTGTAACACCCTTAAAATCACGTGTGTGTGTGTCAGGGGTGTAACGTACCTCTAAAAAACCACGTGACACACAGTGAAAAATTAAATGCAGTTTTGCTTAAATATCTTTGCAAAATGTTTATACTGCTTTAATTTAACCTATTTTAGGGTTACTGATGGCAAGTAACACCCTAACATCACTGTGGGGGATAAGGGTCACTGTAACATAACATACCCCAAATGCCACCTATTTATTGGATACACTTTGTGTTTGGCAGATATATATCATGCTGTAATCAGCACGGACATGATAATATTACGGGCAACAACCCTAGAACTGTATAAACTGCTTCCTACAAGGACTGCAAGCTATAAGCTATAAGGTATAAGGTATATAAGCAACTGACCTGCCTATATGTTCACACTTCCTCAAGGAGGGAAGAAGATGGATAGGATCACATACATATCCATTTTATATTCCGATCTGGTGATTTCTGATGGATTGCTTTTGATAAAATCACTGCATCCACAAGTAACGTTGAAATCTGTACAACGTTAAAATCCACCATCACTAACAAAGTGTAAACTCGGATGGGAAATTATATCCCAATGACTATAAGTTGACTCTTGCTCAGCATTTACATTCTCGAGTAAGTTTGGAATGCTGAACTATATACATAACATATAACCTGATACCATGCTTAATTGCATATCCTGGATCAGAAGATGATAGTTATATAATGTATATATATATATCCCACCTGATATACTTTGGCACTATAGCCGTACATAAGAGTGGGAAGGACAAGTGCATCGTTGAAAAACTGGTTGATATATCCCAGTGCTGAAGGCAGAAATTGGCACCCGAATAACAGCTGATAACTGTTGGTGACCACCATGCAAGACCTTCCAAGCGTAACTCCTTTGTCCTGAGATGCAAGTGAATTGTTCATAATATGTTGACATCACATAAAAGCATTCTGATAAAAACCCTATATATTCACATGAGTTGTCATCACTACAATGACATGGGTTTTTGAATCGTCGAAATGAGTACAACTCCGATGAATTCATTAGTACAGAATAAGCTGTTGGGATTATTCCTCCGGCTGGATTGCAATCATTCACAATCCCTGTACATTCCGGTGACAAAATATTGCACTGGACTGATCACCACATTTGGTATAATCTGTGATATATAAGTCACCAGAGAAAGCATTGCAATCAACACAATGCTGTCTAGACTCACAAAGATGAGTAACATATATTCTCAGATGTAATAATTAGAGGCACAATGTGACCTACGCTAAAATCGCGTATGCTCGGGCACTGTATTGTGACTTGCGCTAAGATCGTGTATGCATGGACACAACATGACTCGTACCAATGACGTGGACATATATATTTTATGCCACGACATTACATCTGAAATCAATAAATCACTCAGAGAGAAGGTGTTGACATCAGTATAGCACCATTATACATATAGTCATGAGGATTTTAAAGAAGACATAATCTCTCCGATATTGACAAACATGGTACATATATATATATATATCCATGCTCTCTGATCATATATTGATATCCCACAGCATACGATGATGGTAATAGCAAGCCACTTCGCCGCTGGAGGGTAGTGTTGTATATATACAGCACATGCTTGGGCACTATATGACCCACGTTGATGACGTGGATTCGGGCTGCATCCTAATAACTGCAATGCACCTTCGGTGCAATGGGCTGCAACCCGAGAACTGCTATCCAGCTTCATAGAAAGCTTCCACGTCATCACATAGAGGTCGGACCTCTGTTGTATTTGAACGGCGCTTGACAACCGCCTAGCAATACACTTCCTTGAGGGGGGAAGATGATAAGCTAGAAATACAACTAAAAACCAAATAAATAATAAATAATAAATAATAAAGACAAATAATAAAACAAGTAAGTTGCATCATTGTTTTTGTTGTGGTAAGCCTGACTATATACAGTCAAACCATGCAAAACTCCATGAAAGTTGACACATACATCAGCCATGACATTCATATGAGCTTGATTTTGAAGACCTAGACATTGTATACATCTGGTCTAGCATGTATCCAGACTAGAATTGTATACTGACACGGTGCAAGCACTATAGCCTCTGCCACCGATGATCATTGAAAAGGGCAACCATTCTTGATACTTCATACATATCATCTGATTGGATCATTAAAGGTGTCAAGATTACTCAATGCAATATGCAGGCCACGGCCTGAGTACAACACCTATAAAGGTCAAAGCCACTGAGCTGACCAATGCAGCATAAATGCTAGCTGCCTTGAAGGCTATACAATAAGCCTATTGCCCTTATGTCTTGATATGTATCCGTGTATTGGCATCTCTTTGAGGTAATTATGCCTACTGAATGAGCCATGCCAACCATCTTGTCTTCATTGATCATTACATATCTGATCATATCGCCATTGAGCAATGCCTATTCTGTGAGATTATATATCACGAGGCATTTCATTAGTGCACATTAAACAATTGAAGTGCAACAAAGATCATCAGCTCTACATCATACCAAACGGTTGAGTTATTGTCAATTGATTTTTCAGACACCATTTCTCAGAGGTCTATTCATCATGAAAGACAAAGTATGTGCAATCATGGCTATTCAGCCTCCGACATAGCTAACATAGCTATTTAGCTTATGACCCAACCGTTGTTAAGCAGCCTCCACGCCATATGGCTGAAAAATGGCAAGCAATCTCTTCGGTCATTCTTGGGCATAGAGCAATCAAGCACAGCCAATCCAGGATGTTTATCCCGAAATTCTCCAAGAGTTATTCATGTTTTTCATGTGTCATATGAAAACAGCTAATATACCGCCCTATGATGGGAGTCATCTCCTTCAGCGAGGGGAAGTGGTTATGCTGTAAAGTTGACCAATCTGATCATCATAAAAGTGACAGATTTGAGAAAATCGATTGAAACTTGTATTGAAAATGACTATTCCTTACAATAAGGTATTGCACCTAAGGAAATAAAGGTTTCATCGTCTGAAACAGGAAAAGAGTTTTACATTGACTCTAGTTCCTGAATTCAGACTTACATAGAAAATATGTTCTTTCCTGTTCATATAGAAAGTACATTAGATTCAGATTCTGAGCATACAAGTGGACTTGAATGCACTCGGGTTTGTACTGAGTTGCAATTGTCCAAAGTGTTTATTCTGACATCATTATATATTTTTGGAATAGCATACAATGGTATAAACCATCCACATATAGATTGACATCATACTTGTGGTTTCATATCATTTTGGCACATAAGACACAAATGCTTCATTGAGGAATAAAGACTCTTTGAAAGCTCATTCGGGAATGTTTAGAAATTTGTTGCCTCTACCATTAGGCCACGAAGTCTTAAGAAAAGCCATGGCGGAACTCGAACCCACAATCTGCAGCTGGTTTCCAAGCGCAGTTCATCCTCATTCTGGAAAATGACAGAAATTTTATAGTCATAAAACAAGTCACAATTCTATCGGATTGAAATGACACATTCATCATTCATATTTCTTTATCATAACAAGTCTCAAAAATAAAATTTTATTGCCCAAAAATAAAATGGGCACCATTGAGATAAGTGATCATGTGCTGAAGAATATACACATATCACTAGACAATGCCATGTTCTATTCATAATGAAATGACATGTCAGCCATCCATCAACTACGAAAATACAACTCGTAGTAAGTTGTTGTCATTACGGACACTTCTTGATTGACTCTCTATTAGCTTCGATACCAAAGTTAACTTCGGTACCATCACTGATTTCATTGTTCATTATGACAATCATTATCCAGAATCATTGTCTAAAATGGGCACACCACAGTGACCCTGAATTGACAGAATATGTGGGCTGCAACCCAACGACTGCATTTGACATCATCTGGCATTTGCCACATTCAAAAACGTCAGGCATATTGCCAATATGACGTAGAGAAAATGTTTGTTCAGATTGACATTGTTACCTCTAAAACATTCGATGAGTAATCTCAGTCTGATTCTCTATCAAACCATTTTCACATAACATAATGATTGAATAACATCCTCCATCACCATCTGATTGGTTTGATACACCTCTTTTTAAAAGGGGGAGGAAGGGTATAGATTCATTCATCCTCATACAGCTGCTACAAATTGATTTTACATCATTGCAATTTTGCTAGGAAGATCAAAAATCTTATGAAAAGTTCCAGCATCCGTGCATAGCAGTCATAAAGTTTGACGACACGGTACATCATGCCCATTGAAGCATCAAATGAAGTCTTATTTGACTTATTGACACATGAAGTTCATTATGAAGAAATCATAGATGCATATTTCTCCGGCTCTATCATATTATATGAAGGGCACTGATATAGGAGAACGATGGTTTTTCAAATGTGAATAAGCTATATTGAATAAGCTATATTGTAAGCTTACGACCATCACTTGACGTCAACAACCTGAGATGCTGATTGTCGAAATTCAAGAGTTAAAGGACTCGTTGAATCAGCCTTGATAACATGTGTTCTGATTGATGAATTGTTGATCCATAGTTTCTCCCCAAATCTAAAGAAGCTGGCACACAAATTGTTGCCAATGTCTTAAGGAAAGCATCTGAGCAAAGGATTGCCAGTTGTGCCATCAGGCATCGAATTCCATAAACAGAAAGCCGAGTGAGTAAATCCGCCACTCTAGCTATTTGCCCGTCATTCCTTCCAGGTTCATGACAAGAGACAATTCATCAAAGTCATACACCAATGCATAAGTCACATGCATGGTTGCACAGTTTGTATCCTAATGCCATTCCATCAAGGTTAAGCATCTTGACAGGAACACTGGCCAACCAAAAGCCTTCCTGTCTTCGGATATCTTGAACATTCTCATTTCCAGCTCCATTATGGACTAGGAAGCATCATGACTGTCCCTCGCTAGGACGCTAAACCTCAAAGCCGCACACTTGAGGCGAGCCTTATGAGACAGTGACCTTTGGCTTGTGGGGCGTCAACCCCTTATCAAATCCTGAACACTTGTTAACACCTGGATAAATGTATCATGATGCAACTTAAGTGGGATTATAAGTTCCATATAATCATATTGTCTACGTATGCTGAAGGCATAACTACCGCATATGGTCACAATAGGTCGCAGCTTCTATAACATTGTGGCTTCTGAGTCAAAAGCTGATAGCCGATGACTTTTGCCAATAAATTGCCGACCTAATAATAATCAGGCCGTGGAAACATGTACCCAAGAGGTTTTCGTCGATCGGTCGTATATAATCAGGGCTGCATCCCAAAAACTGCAGGGCTGCATCCCAAGAACTGCGATGCGCCTTCGGTGCAATGGGCTGCAACCCGAGAACTGCAGGGTTATATCCCTAACATTTTTTACCCTGCATCAAATTGATATGACAGGAGCAGGAATTGATCCTTCCTTGCTAAGGTGTAGTGAGCCTTGTATAAATCATACCCTTGCACAGATACGCACACATGCGAGATATCATATCTGTGGATAAATAAAAACTGCTATATGCTACCTTTGCCAAAACCGTGGTTTGTCATCGGATTCTTGGCCAGTCATCCGAAGCTACCGGGAACGGGACTGAGGTAGACGGAGTTGTGATCCTAAGTTATGCTTGACAAACATAACTAAAGAAATTTCACATTAGTACGTGGCGAATCCATTCTCACTCATCGCGACAGATGTTCGTCAAAGCGTGCGTACTGGACCATATAAGGAGTTTGGCAGACGGGTGAGGATTTAAAGTGGACTTATAAAGACCCTCCGATATCTCGTAAGCAGGGCCTTCTCCGTTTGCATTAAAACAAGCCCCCAAAAACGGGCTCCCCATCGCTACCTATGATCCTCCAAAGTAGCTTAAGGAGGGGAGGAAGGGTTGGGTGCACTATATCAGGCCGAGAATCGTTCGATTAATGAGAAATTGTTAATTCGTGGGATCATCGTTCGCAAAGGCGTCGACGGCTAGCGCAAATAATCCGTAACGTAGACTTCGGATGCTTTGAATCGTCACTCTGACGCACGATACGTATGGATCAATCAGTAATCCAGCGTCAATCTGCATCACGAAACGCAATTCATTGAACCTTGAAACGTCACTCTGAAATATGATACGATTTCCAGAAAGGGAGCTACATCCTAAGAACTGTAAGGTGAGGGCCTAAAGTGGACTCAGTTCCCCCCAATAACCTAAAAACACCATGAGGGACGCCTCAAATCGGTGTAAGAAGACTGGTACCAGCAAGAAGCAACAACAACAAAGACATCATAGACATATACAAAGGTATGGCCGTTGTGAGGTCACAACTCTTTTAAGAGGGGAGATCTGTCAGGGTCATGACCGGTGACATATGTGTCATAATGTCATACGTGTCATACCTGTCAGACATATCATACCATGTCATGTCATGTCATGTCATGTCATGTCGGTCGTGTCATATATTATTATGACAGTCGGTCGTGTCATATATTATTATGACAGTCGGTCGTGTCATATATTATCATGACAGTCGTCAGTACGGTCGACCATGACTGTACCTGTCGTCAGATGATAATGTCACATCATCTGTCATTATTCAAGGAAAGACTTGAATGACCCTGTCATCGAGATTTTGTACGTCGAACTCGAAGATGACAAGCAAGATACATCTTGAAGTACAAACAAGAACCATCTTTGCTTTAAGCATGTGCGGAACACGCATGCACAGTATGAACGAACTATTCGTTATCACCATACTGGTCGTTCAACCTATGTCTCGGGTTCACAACCCAATGGCGGTACTATCTATGATGATAGGAGACATATGGTATAAGATGAGGAAGCGTTGGGCTTCAAGCAGTTCTTCACTCAGAGACTGCACTCATCACCCGCTATTACGTACACTCGCGTTGCTGTCCAACTTCGCAGTGTTTATTTGTATACTGTATTGATAATATATTCACGGCGCCTGTTTATCCCGCCGTATCAGAGTAGGTGTTTGTTTCAGTTCCGTGACCACCTAGTTTGCCAGTCACCACCCTAGGTGGTGTGCTGGAAGTGACGCCCCGACTGTCACTCCTATAGTTAGGGTGTATGCCGGTCCCGGAACCCTAGACCCCGAACATATAACGGGAAGACTCGGTATTCTCCTCATCCGTTTTATCTATTATGATTACCGCACACCGAATATACAGTCAAGTTGATATATTCAGCAAGTGACCCTTCAGGGCATGTGTTACATTGTTTTCGATGCACATGGCACCACGAGACCGAGTTTGGATTCATTGGCCATATCTCTATGACGGTCCGGTTTTTTTCAGCCTTGCGACCCACGTACGCGTAAGACCCGAACCCTGAGAGCCGGCCTGCATTTCGAACCTCCCCACCCTGCCCCCCCGCCAACCACCCCAAAAGTATTATTTCGCCACTCTTCTAGTGTGTTGGGACACCTCGCGCGCCGCACGAATCGAAGCGGTTCGCTCGCTACGCCCTGCTCCGTCAGCGCAACCATGCTCGGGTCACACCCCCTCCAATGCCCCCACCTACCACAGTCTACATCAACAACCTTTTGCACTAGAATTAGGGGTGTGCCGAGCCTTCATGTGGCAAGGCGCGGTAGTCCCACATCCCACCTGATGTCCTTCGTGATCCCCACCATGCATCTTGCCTTGGCCATCGAGCTACACGCCGCTACAGCACGCCAACTGCACCCTACCTGTCGTCCCACCAATTCTGGGGGGTGGACCGTCATAGAGCTATTGATAAAAAAAGTTGCCGTTGTAATCAGCATCACAGTTGACACTGACTGTTGAACTGTGACACTTGTAGTTGTAGACGTCAGACGATCGTGATCGTCGATCTGATGGCAACTGTTGGCAAAACGTTTTCAAAAGGGAGCGAGCTAACAGCTATGCAAATCGTCAAGTTTCCGTTAGAGAGTATGTTGCAATTTTTTTGTGTTGTTTCCTGGTTACACTATAACAATAAGTATTGCAGCGCCTCTCTCTCTCACAATTCGCTCTCAGTTGAGTGTGCAAATATGCCCACGATAGCGCGTCTGCGAGTGCATTATCAGGAAATTATATTATTGCATTGATTTTGTTTTGTTCCTACACAAACGTCAGGGAAACACGAAATTTGGGTTACAATGCCTCTCTCCGAACTTTCTGAGAATACGCTGCCAGCTTCCAAAGAAAGAGAAAAGTCTCAGCTCGTAGCGGCAGATAAAGAGAACGGAAACCAGTTCCCTGCGAAGGATGCTTGTAAAACTATAACGAACTCTACCGCAGTAAGCGATTGTCCCCCCCTGCCAGTAGTCGCCAAGCCAGACACTGTTCTGAAGCTGGAACAGTTTCAGGCGGTCCCTTGGTTGAACTTTGGGAGCGTCAATATCACGGAGAGCGCCACAAGTGCTATCAAGGTGAAGAACGATAAGAAATTTAAACAGGTAGATTTTCTAACTCGGGATCAGGATGTCGGTACGAAAGTGTCGAATTAACAGGTCCTTCTAAACCCTTAGCTCGCAAGCTGTTCGCGCCAGTGGTTCGTGCTTAACTCAACCTTTCCAATTCGCGCTTTTCTCAGACAGCGATCTTACTCTGCAACGACGGTGTCTTTTTCCTTTGTACCTGGCCGCAGCGAGTGCACCCGTGTTTTTGTGGAGGGTGGGCGATGCATAATTGCATATCCTTTGTTCTGAACGCAGCATACGCTGCTCGTAAAGAACACTATCGGTATAGATTGCAGCTGGCGCGTTCAGTTTCCTTCTCACGTCGCCCTACGCTTTAGCACGAAATGATAATACCTCCAACTCACCGCCGCCGAACCCTAATCCTTTGAGGGACCCTGCATACCTTTCGGTATTATGCCACCTATCTCGCGCTAATTGATGCATAACATGTCAGACGATGTATGTGTATGTGTCTGTTGTGCTCTGTGTATGTGTATGCGTATGCGTATGTGTATGTGTATGTGTATGTGTATGTGTATGTAAATACATTAGTGAATATATTTATATACAACGTTGTATATAAACATAGTGTATGTGGTGTCAAGTGTATTTTTGTGCACCGCAGGACCTGGTAGTTGACAGATTGCCTCGTGATTCCAAGGAGTTCTCCGTCAGCGTGCGCCGGGTTTCCGTGGACGCCTTTAGCGAGCACCTCGTCCAGGTATTTCGTTCCGCGCGGTTGACTTCATTATTCTCTGATTCGTAAACTTTGTCGCTACTGCAGAGTGGAGTGAATCTCCCCACCAGGTGCTGCCCTTGCCTTTCAACCATCTTCTGGTGTCACTGACAACGCATATCTCGGATATCTCCTTCAGGTAACTTGGACTCCAGCGAAGCCGGGCCCTCAGCGCGAGACCATTGTGTTCTTGTGGCAAGGCCGCTATCGTCTGCAGGTATTATACCGCTCTCGAACATATGCTAGATATTTGCCAGATGTATGCGAAAAAATAATTTTGATGATTTTGATGAACTAGTTCTGTGAATACATACAACCAGAATGCTGTTGGTGAGCGATTCATTTTATGGTACAGTATTGCCTCGCCCATCATTCTGCGGGTATGAGCTCCTTCCTTTCCAACGTGATCCCCACGGCAAACGAAGTTTCCTGGTGCTTATCTAGCTTCTGGTTTATCCAATGACTTTCGGGAGCCGTCCGGGCCACTGACTCCGGAAATGCAGATCTTTTCATACAGAGGATGATATTCTTCACCATCTAGAACGTTGAGGGACCACCTTGTATCCTGCTGAAAGCAGGCAGTTCATGTGAGTGAGGAACCTTCTTATTGCTCTCCGCATAAATCCGATCTTGTCTTTGTGCAGGTGATTCTGTATGGCGTTGCTGTCGATGCCAATCGGAACATTTATCCGGATAAAGGAGCTCGCAAAAGAGTTGCGGAGGGGTCGAAATTGAGTTCGACCGACTCGAAATCAAAGCTGGCGCGAAGAGGCACGACCTGCGAGGTTTTCGAGGGCAAGCAGCCTGGGCCAGGCTCTGCTCCCGGCGCCAAACCTCGGACGGTTCTCCCAGTCTCTGCAAAACGAGGTACGGCAAACACAGCCCTACCTCGAACTGGTGCCAAGCGTTAAAAGTACCTCCTCAGATCCCGAGCTTGCAGGTTAGGCCGATAGCGACCCTCTTTGCTGACCCTGCTGCTGCCTCTTTTCCTGGAGTCTCCTTTCGAGTGTGGCAGTTCCGGGGTGGCAGTCCCGGGACGCTGTCCTGGCTGCGTGGCAGTCCCGGGACGCTGTCCTGACCGCGTGGCAGTCCCGGGACGCTGTCCTGGCCGCGTGGCAGTCCCGGGACGCTGTCCTGGCCGCGTGGCAGTCCCGGGACGCTGTCCTGGCCGCGTGGCAGTCCCGGGACGCTGTCCTGGTTCCAGGTTAATTTAACTCCCCTGTCATCTTAGTTGAGCATGCACATCGATACATTTTTCACGTCATGAAGATGAAAATATTGTGGATGAAAGGAGGTATACGTTGCACTTACACATATATCTACAAGCATACACTCGTACAGATATACACATCTTTTGCAAACTGTGCGCCTCTGCTGTTGATGGCTGGGGTACCCGTGGTGGGGCATCTAATGATCCTGGCTGACCCTGCAACAGTCCCCGTGGGTACCCCTGGTGGGGCAGGGCGTCTGGCAAAGCCAAAGTCTCGGTCGCTGCGGTTGATCAAGAGCACCACCGGCAAGGACAACCGGAAGGTCACCAAACCAAGCGGAGCTCAAGGCTGCGGGCTCCGCGCGAGGTGCGCGATGGGCCCTTAGCAAACCCACATCGGAACCTGCAGCATACCCTGCAGCATGCGTCAGCGCCAGCGTCCCTGCAGCGTGCATCATCGCCAGCGACCCTGCAGGATGCGTCAGCGCCAGCGACCTTGCAGGATGCGTCAGCGCCAGCGACCCTGCAGGATGCGTCACCGCCAGCGACCCTGCAGGATGCGTCACCGCCAGCGACCCTGCAGGATGCGTCACCGCCAGCGACCCTGCAGGGTGCGTCAGCGCCAGCGACCCTGCAGGATGCGTCAGCGCCAGCGTCCCTGCAGGATGCGTCACCGCCAGCGATGCGATGCTCCACGCTCACGCTCCACTTGTGTCTGCTCTTTGAAGGCCCCATTGCACTTCAGGCTGAGCACTGGGTGAGCTCCACCACCTGAGTCAACACAAATTCCTGATGCCCGACAGGTTCACCGGCAATTTCATCCTCTGCATCTAGGTTGTTGCCAAGAATGAGGGCCCTTGTCATCAGCATGGCATACGAGCGTGAGATCTTGCAAAATCAGGTCACACGTCAGCTGATCAGATCGTGGGATGTGGGGGAAGAGGGGAGCATAGCTCGAAGCGCGGGTTCAGCCACTTCCACACTGAACGTTGGATGGACAAGCAGGAGATGGCCTTCACCCGATGGATCAATCACTTGTTACCGGCGCCCCAGAAGGAGCATGTGCCCTCGTGTGCATACTACAAGCGTCTCGGTACGTCGCACTCGGAAGATAGCCCCGTATCTGGTGCAGCTGTCTCGATGCTTCGGGCTGGAAGCTCGCAACGCCACGTGGTATGGGCTAGAAGAGCTCATGTCGTGTGCTTAGTTGTGTGGACTGAAGGCGGAGGCCCAGCGGCCGGTGGGAACGCTGGAAGTAGTCTCCATTCTTCCGGATTCTTTGCAGGCCTCCAACCAGGCATTGCCTCCTGACTGAGGAAGGATGGCCACCTGGTCTGGCGGCAGCGGGTGCGGTTGCGTTGGCAAGATGCGGTCTGACAGCTCTCCGTGGTGCGGGTGCCAGAGGTGCGCGCGCGGGGAGTGCTGCAACGCCTCTATGTTGCAGACAAGAGCTTGATTGCCGCCATGCTGAAGGTGGGTGCTCCAGGCCTCTCCACTACCACTGCTTGGGTGATGTTCCTATTTCATTCATACTAGATGAAATCGGGATAATCGGAGGGGGTCTGGTTGGGCCACGGCAAAGCCCCCATTGAAGGGAGGTGCGATACCGATCTCAGTGGCCACGTCCGCTCTGAGGTTGGCCAAGATCTTCGATGGCCGGGAGCTGCTTCCCGGTGAAAATAGGAATGTCGTGATCGATGCGGAGCCTTCTCTCACAAGGCACGATGGCCGTCACAGTGAATGGATGGGATGCAGCGGCTAAATATCTGTGCCCTGGTGGTACTGTCGAGTAGGTGGAGAGAGCGGTAGACGAGCGCCGCCTCATGCTCGACCGTGGGTCGTCCTTGCTCCACGACATCGGAGTCCAGAAGCGGATGCTGGACGCCCTGGCATGCTACCACCCTTTCTGGCTGCGCCTGGGGCTGGAGACCATCCTGCAGGCCGAGGCGCAGGACACAGTGGTCGGAAATCACTATGCGAGGGTGATTCCGGAAGATGCAGCCCACCTGCAGAGCTTCATCCTCTCGGTGAGAGCCGATGCGACCCACCTCCAGAGCTTCCTTTTCAACGGCGAAAGCTGTTCGCGCCATTCCCTGACGCCTGGAATCAACGGCTAAAGCTGTCCGCGCCATTCCCTGACGCCTGGAATCAACGGCTAAAGCTGTTCGCGCCATTCCCTGAGGCCTGGAATCAACGGCTCGCGCCATTCCCTGAGGCCTGGAATCAACGGCTAAAGCTGTTGGGCGCCATTCCTGAGGCCTGGAATCAACGGCAAAGCTGCGCTTCATTCCTGACGCCTGAATCAACGGCTAGCTGTTCGCGCCATTCCCTGACGCCTGGAATCAACGGCTAAAGCTGTTCGCGCCATTCCCTGAGGCCTGGAATCAACGGCTAAAGCTGTTCGCGCCATTCCCTGAGGCCTGGAATCAACGGCTAAAGCTGTTCGCGCCATTCCCTGACGCCTGGAATCATCGGCCCATTTGAGCAATGCAGCAGCCGTTCCCTCGGGCTTTCGGCGCGAATTGGTGACCCGGGGGACTTGCTCCATGCACCCGAGGCACTTTCTTTCCGGACGTGGGTCTGCATCACACCTCTGGTAGTAGAGGCGCACTGGTAGTAGAGGCGCACTCTTGTGGCTGGCTCGGTATGCATCGGGCTCGAGGGGTGGTAGGGCTGAGCCCGTCAGCTTGCATGCCTGAGCTGTTTGCTGCGCGAGAGGGCGGGTTTGAGAGGACCTCGGGTGGAATCCCTCAGACCTTCCTACGCGACGTCACCGTGGATAACGAGCATGGGCGCGGCGGCGTCGAAGGGCTGTACTGGTGCGCTTTGTCTCGGCAGTGAAGCCCATCAGGGCCTATGGAGTGGGCGAGTTGATGTGTTCCTCTCTCCGCCCGATTGCCCGCGGTGGATCATGCCCGCTCCTTCTGGGATAGAGGGGTGCTAGTCAAAGGGCGCGGCTCTATACCCTGCACAACCCGGACTGAGACTGATATGGGCCACAATCTCGCCTGCTGCAGGAACCGAGATGAGCGTGAAGAGGCGCTCGGGCAAAGTGTGCTGAAGCGTTTCCTGCTGCTCGTGCTGCTCTTGGATCGGGGCATCGCCACATGCCGCGGTGCGCACCTGCGAGCCTCAGCGGGTTGTCGCTTCCCCTGCCCATCACTCAGTTCCTTGCATCACCTCCGGTGGTGCCAGCGGTTGCGGTATTGCTCGTGGACAATCGGGTGCTGAGAGTGAGGCGGCATGGGGCAGCGACCAGCCAGGTCCTGAGAGTGAGGCGGCATGGGGCAGAGACCAGCCAGGTCCTGAGAG
>LGRX02015847.1:5723-18414 GCA_001247695.2 Cymbomonas tetramitiformis | reverse complement strand
CCTATGTCGCTTATTATAAATTGCACGATGCGTGGTGGCAAGCAAGATTAACAATAACAAATAGCTAAAGTCCTTCTCTTAAAGTTCTCGTTCTCTCCACTAGCACTCTCTTCAACCACGCTGGAAGCGAAAGTGGGGAAAAGGCGGCTAGGAAGCGGAAGTATGGCGGCGGGTATCCAACAGGAGGCGGCATCTTCGAGGTCAACCTGTGGCACGCGTTGTCATTCGACCACGAACTGCGAGAGGCGCTGCTTAAGCCACTTTGAATATTCGCCGGTGCCAAGCACCAGGGGACGCCTCACTCCAGTGCTCTCCGTGGACAGAGATGGAAGGTAGGAGACAAATTCTGCGGCGGAACGGCTGGTGGATACGTTCCTCGTGAATAGATGCTTGTTTGGGGGGATGCTTAGCCCTCATGGTCTGCGATCGCCCTCAGTAACTCAGTAACGGTTATTGCGACGTCGTCCAGCTTCAGTGCGTCGATCTTGATAAACGGAAGCCAACCCCCTGTGACGATATGACGGCCAAAAGTTAAATGCGACTGAGGAGGTGTGCCCGTACCGGACGGTGTTTCGGGCACTCAAGGTTGTTGCTTCCATCTACCACTTATCGGATATTCCTGCTACCAAACTATATCGCCTCGCTTGCCACTTACTGCTGGTTGACATTCACATAGGAGTAGGCGACGGAAGCGTGGGGGCAACAAGGACCGCGTTTGTGGTAGCATAAAAACTAAACAGGTGGTGAGAGGGATTAAGACTGTGACGACTTCAGGGTTGAACCTTCAGCAAACAAAGACCTTTTGCAGAAACGCAAGCGGCGTCAGCGAAGTGTCTTGCACCAAGATGGGAATCGCCTCAAACAGCATACCATCGACATGCAGTTATTTGCAACCAAGCAGCTTAGGTAACCGCAACTAGTTCCAGAAGTCGCGGACACCGTTGTGAGCTCGTGCGAAGCCGCGCACCTGAACCACCGGTGTAAGCACTGAGAGATCGTTCATGTAAGGCCCCACGCTAGCTTACAGCTACGAGTTGAGGGTGACAGAGGAAACAAGCTCCTCATGGTTCAAGGTTTGCTCCGGGCAAGAAGCGGCGCTGTGTGACCAGTGAGCGTCACGGCTTCAACGCACAGGCAGATGTTCCATTATATATTTGAAATAACCCTCCAGAAGATCGCAGACAAGGTTAGAGGAGTCAATAGATCAAGGGAAGGTGGTGTTGGGAAACACCAGTGGTCTTGTAGGATGCTCTGGGGCACCATCACAAGCAGCTTAGCCGCCGAAGCCGTAAAGGGTACGGCCCTGGCGCTTGAGGGCGTAAACAACGTCCATGGCAGTCACGGTCTTGCGACGAGCATGCTCAGTGTATGTCACGGCGTCACGGATAACATTCTCGAGGAATACTTTCAAGACACCACGCGTCTCCTCGTAGATGAGACCGCTGATGCGCTTCACGCCACCACGGCGAGCCAAGCGGCGAATAGCGGGTTTGGTGATACCCTGGATGTTGTCACGGAGCACCTTGCGGTGACGCTTGGCGCCACCCTTTCCGAGACCCTTTCCTCCCTTTCCGCGTCCAGACATCTTTAGTTCTTACTGCGAAGTTCAAAGATTAAAAGTTGAGTGAATTGAAGGCGAACTGTGCGAGTGCGCTACTTGACCTGATTGACGAGCGTCATTTGTTCTACAGAGTAGGCAAAATTTGTTTTGAGCCCATCGATCCCTTGTCCTGATATACAGCCTTGTCATTCGTCAAATCACACTTCATCCAATGGGAACTCCATTATGAAGTCACTTTATATTTTTGCGAAAAATGGCCGTAGCGGCAGCGCTATTTTTCGAGAAGGGATGATGATCCATGATGATACGAGGTACAAACGCTCATTCGAAAAAATGACGGAGAATGGCCCTCCTGAATGCAACGGAGCTATAAATCGGGGAACGGTTCAGAAATCGTCCACGATGGCAGATCGCGAATTTCAGTCGTTCGATTTTCCCGATTTTGCCGTTCTGGTTTTTCTTCGCTGAGTAAGCGTTTATTCCTCTCTCGCAAAACTTACGGGCTGAGTCTCACTGCTTGTTTGACCGTGTATATTACATGAAAAACATGGTACTAAGCATGTGTATGCATCAAGTGATGATACCAAGACTGTTAGTACCAAGTAGGTACCAACAATCTGAGGATCAGCTAACGCATTCTTTACATTTTCAGAATCCACTCAAGCGGGCTACTTGCGCCCGGTTGCGGGATATATGTTTTCACGTAAAAAGGGATTCGCCCAGGGATTCGCCCCTATAACTTTCGCCTCGCTGCCCGTATTAACAAAATAGGTACGGTTTTGGAATGCTGAGGCACTTGCGCATCGATTGCACTCATCCGATATACCCCACGAGCGGGTGGGGTATAGCGGATGCTCGATTGAGCGTTCGGAGGGTTGAGCGAACCAAATCACACGCAATTCTAAGATTTGCTTCAGTTCTTGCAACTTTACAACAACTGAACAGCATACACCTACCGATATGCTTCCTTAGACGCATACCAGTAGGTCTGAAAAGACCCCGAGCGGAAAAAATGATTTTTGCGGTCACGAAGTGATGCCCAAACCCTGAATTTCCGATCCCGCGGCTCCGTTGCTAAAATCTCCGTCATTTTTTCGAATGACCGTTTGTACTGCATTCTCGATTCTCCATTCTCGATTCTGATTCTCATTCACTCGACTGGACGATTCTGAAACTGTCATCAGTCATCGCGGCGCATACGTGGACGGAAGGAAGGCGATATCATATGTCGAAGGGAAGGGTTATCTGTGTGTAACAGTGTGCTGGTGACACATCAGCCAGACCAACCAGACGAGTACAGTAATAAGTATTTTATTTTATTACTGTACTCGTGGCAAAAGTCCATAGGCTGTCGATGACGTGGCAGCGACAATAAAACTAGGGCCTAAGGGTGTTGCGTATCATTCTCTCCACTCTCTCTTCACGCTGCGTGTGAATCCCCATCCCCTACGCTAGAGCTAGCGCCTTCCCCTTCCGGGATGGATATCATATGAAATATGCCTTCTGCGAACGTCGTCGCCTCCATTTGAACACTTCTCTCAACTTTGCCGACAACGAGGAGAGAGAGGAAAGACGATTGTCAAGGGGTTTCTGTCAAAAACGTGATAGCAGATTCAAATGGAAGCTTCGGCGTCAATGGCTGAATCCGAAGCTGTCGCATGCTTTATTATCCCATTACTCGACTTGCTGGACGTGCACGGCCTCTCGCGCATAATTCTGAAACATTTGCGCGCGGACTACAGAGCGCTACTGGGAACTACATGTACCCTTTGCAGGGATCTGGTAGAAGACCGTTACTTCCTCGAGAACCTTCACTTCGCGAACTGCCCCAAGCTCACCGCGTCAACACTGACGGCAGTGGTACGTTCTTCATTCCACTTCGGTTGCCACGCCAGCTTAGCGCATTCGCTTGTCGTGACGCAAAATCCACTTGTGAACCCGATCACCCCTCTTGAAAGCAGCTATTACAATATTCACTCTTTCCGTCGAAAGTTTTCACGCGGAATGACCACAAACGCCGCTGTGCTGCGTCGCTCGTCACTTATAAGCTCTCCGCCCGTCTCCACGGTGGCACTCTCTCTCGGGTCTTCTTTTATACAGTCGTTTTCTTCTCAATGCCTGGGTGGCCGCATCTGCAGAGCGCGTAGGCGGACGTGCTAAGGGCTAGGTGATAGCTGGGTGAAAAAGTCCACGGTTTTGACTCCAACTGACTTTGAGCGGGCACCGGGTGGTTCCATATGCCATCATTCCCACATAGAACACGCAGGTGGCCGGAATAGTACTTGGTAAACGCAGAGGGAGGTAGTTACCGAGGAGTGAGTGGCTTTTGCAGACATCCTTGGAAAGGCTCGTTCAGGGGACAGTGGGGGAGATGTGTCCTGGTCAGGTACACCGGGCACAGGAGAAGGGCGCGAGCATCCGCCAACTGGACATATCCTGTTGTAACCAGCTGCGCACAAGCTGGAGGGAAGTGCGTTCTTTACTTCCCGCGTTAGGCTATCTAAAATTCCTCCGAATGGGGGGCGTACACGTCGTACTCGACCCACAACAGGCAACGCAGCTAGTCAGCGAGCTCGGCGCGGTCACCGAGGTCCTGTCCTTCGACCTCGAGCTACACGTGGGCCCTAGCACACCGCCAGAAGCTCTTGAAGAATTTCTCTCAACCGTGGTGATGAGCGAAAAATCTCCACTAAGGGCGTGGAGCCTTGACCTCTACGGTTTGTCCAGCTCACCATGAGGCCTTCAGCAGAACGCGGTGGTACTGCGGACGTTGGTGCTGATGGCGGCGTGAGCAGGGCACAGGCGGTGGCACTGCGGACGTTAGTGGTAATGGCGGTGTGAGCAGGGCACGAGCGGTGGCACTGCGGACGTGACGTTGGTGCTGATGGCGGCATGAGCAGGGCACGAGCGGTTGAATTCATGCAATGTTTGAGTGCTGATCTCGTGGTAGCCAAATTCTCTGGGATTTGAACTGTAAGGCAATTTAATTTTAAGTTCTTCTCTTTTGCGTTGCAGCAGTTTGAACGGAGATGCGGCATTGGGTGCGGTGAGACGCGGGTGGAGCATTTGATTTGCGCAGGTAAAGTTGGGTCTAACGGAATTCAGAGTTTAGCAACTGCTCTTATGTGCGAGAACTGCAAGTTGTGGCGACTCTGTTTGAGATGTAAGTACAAGGGCTGAAGGGCACTGCATTGATTGAAGGGTGACTGTCAAGGGTGAGATATTTGTTGGTGTGTTGGAGGGCAGCGTGTCGCATGCCTTGAATCCCCGGCATGGGAACATAGAGCAGCCCAATGGGATTGCATATTCACGTTTGGTAGCCAGGTATCAATCTTAGTTTCTGTTGTTACTCGATCTCAATGCTCAAAGATTACCAGGTGGGTGGGTGCACAAGTGTATGTGGGCTTGTCATTGGACCGATTTCTTTGGCACCGGAAAGCCATAGAATGTGGGCTTGTCATTGAACGTTGCTGGCACGAGGAAAGCCATAGAATGTGGGCTTGTCATTGGACCTTTCTTGCTGGCACCGGAAAGCCATAGAATGTGGGCTTGTGTTGGCCCTTTCTTCTGTTTGGAAAGCCCATAGAATGTGGGCTTGTCATTGGTTGGTTTACTTTGGCACGGAAAGCCATAGAATGGGCTTGTCATTGAGGCCGATTGCTTTGGCACGGAAAGCCATAGAATGTGGTATCATTGGACATTCTTTGGCACGGAGAAAGCCCCGCCTGCGGTGTGGGCTTGTCGTGGACCGATTTCTTTTGCTGGAAATACTGGCGAATGCTGGGCTTGTCATTGGACTACCGTGATTTGGCACCACCTGAAAGCCATAAAATCTTGGGCTTGTCATTGGACGCTTTCTTTGGCACGAGAAGCTCATGAATATGGGCTTGTCATTGGACGCTTTCTTTAGCACTTACGGAGAAGCCATAGAATGAGGCTTGTCGATGGATCGATTTCTTTAGCACCCGGAAAGCCATAGAATGTGGGCTTGTCATTGAACAGTTACTTGCCATAGTGACCATCGAATGTGGCTTGTCATTGGACCGTTTCTTTGTACCCGGAAAGCCATAGAATGTGGGCTTGTCATTGGACCGATTGCTTTGGCACCGGAAAGCCATAGAATGTGGGCTGCACTGTGATTGCACCATCAAAGTTTCAAAGGGATCAAAGGTTTCAACACACACTTCAGGACACTCATCCTGTTTTTCTGGAACTCGCTAGTGGGGAACGGGGCCTCCTACGCCTCACTAGTCCACCCGAGTGACTCTACAACTGCACTGCCCGCGCGTAAAAGCTGCGCCTCTGAAGCCGGCGCTCCACCTCTGCCCCCCGAGCTGCCCGAGCCATCTCCCCACCACCAAGCCTGCGCTCAGAACCACCATCCTGCTCCCTGCCTGCCCCAAATCTGGGTCCACCCGCAGCGCGTCCCGTGTTCCAAAGGGTCGTCCCAAGGGGCTGAGAATCACAAACCGAATAGCGTCCTTCTGACCTTGCGCGCCCTCCACCGAACTGCGCTTGCAACCCCCTACCCCCTGCACCAACAATATGGGAGTGATCCCCAGATATGCCTGTGTGTCCCAAGCCAATCGTTCATCGATATGTCGTCGCCTTCCCGACAGCTGCTCATCACTGTTAGTTCCGGCACAGCAAGCAACCTTGCCACGTGGGCGGGAGTTTATCCCCCTGCCCACGTTGGGACAGGTGCAGGGATGAGACGCCGCATGCGGCCGTGCAGCCTGTTGTAAGTGGTCATCGCTGGATATCCTGGACGCTCAGATGACGAGACGAGGCCGCTTGGCTGGGCCCACTTGCCCCCACGGACACCGCATGCCTCCGCCGTACCCAGGCCCTGACCCTCCGCCACCCGAAAATCCTCACCGCACATCTTCCATACTCCCCAAGAGCCGTGATGCCATCCTGCCTGCCTCGCCTGCTCTGCTGGACCCCTGCCTGGAATACCCCTCTCTGGAATACCCCTGTTGCGCGCCCCTAGAACCTATCTGTCTGTAGCATAGTCCATCTCCTCATTCACGTCCTCTCAAACCCCGTCCATCAGCGCCAGCCTTTTCACCTCCTCCCGTCGAGCCGTCTTTCCATCAAGGTTGGGGTCCATGCTTAATGTGCGAGTTTATTCATATCCAACCGATTTGTTTGGCACCAGATAACTGCAGAATGTCGGCTGCACTATGTACCCATACCCAGGATCAAAGGATTCAGCACACACTTTTGGGCTGGTCGGATAATCAGCCCCGCGAACCCCCGTTGAGTGCACATGAAAGCTGCTGGATCCACTTCTTCCATCCCATGTAATTGCCAAGTACCGCCTCCGCCTCCTCATCCTCATCCTCGCCCCCCACCATTTCTGCCCTCTCTTGCCTTGGCGGGGCTCGCGCCAAGTCTGCCCCCCGTTCCTATGCTTCCAGACCCCGTGCCTCCCACGAAAGTGGCAGTCCTGGTCGGTCTGTATTGGTCGGCCTGCATTGCAGAGCTTCTCTCTTCAATCATGTTCTCCCAGGCCCTCTCCCTCAGCGCCAACCTCTCCACCTCCACCTGCTGAGCCCCTTCCCCTATGGGCAGGGTCGCCCTTACGCCCCTACCTCACCGCCTCACTGCCTCGAGCAGATTTGATGACGCACACTTCAACTTTGAAAGTGAAGAGAGTGCTGCCGCCCCTGCGTCATCTACCTGCGTCATCCACCTGCAGCGTGTCATCCACCTGCAGTGCTGCTGACGCGCAGCTCAGCACTTGGCCTGAGATTCCCCTAGAGTCGCGAGGAGTGGTTCCGCCGGCCGATCTTTTGGCAAGATTTTGCCATACTGAACCTCCACTCATCTTAGAATGCAGGTCAAACTTCTCTTCGAAAATACAGTGATATAATTGTAGAAATGAAAAAAATGTATGCATGCATTTATTTATGATTATGCCTGGTATGTAAGTAAGGTATGAAGGTAAATTACAGTCTGCCTGCATGTTTGTTGCACATGAGCAGGGCGCCGCCGGCCTCCCTCGGTCTCCAGAGTGCCGCTCAAGTGACTGCAGGAGCTCCACCCTGATAGGGTAGCCCCCCCGCAGCCCCCAAGGGGATTGGCTCTGGGGAAGAGAGCGGGGGGAGACTGCCTGTTTTAGGAGTGGGGTAGGGGGGAGGAAGCTCCTCCTCCACCCCTTCACCTTCATTACCCATGACCGCTCCCACCACTCCCACCTTGACCATCCCATCTCCACCCGGATAGTGCCCTCCCCTACACTCCTGATCGCGCCTACATCCTCCGCTTCGCTCGAGGCTACAGTACAAAGCATTTACTTGCAGCGACGATTTCCCGGCTTCACTCACCGCGCCCCCCCCCCTGACAGCGTCATGATGACAGGATTCGCTACTTGCTCTCGCATGCTCCCTGGTGGAGGGGCTACTCGCACTCCGAGGGCTTTCCCCATACTGTCGGCGTATGTGAAGATGAATGATTATGATTGTTCTAGAATCTTAACGTGCCAAAGGCGCCACCATATTTTTCACGAGTCGATGAATTGTTCGCTGTTTGCGGTGGCTAATACCAGTCTTAATGTCAAGTTCTCAAATCTCCGTCCATGCATGCACCAAAGTCAACAGAGTTGCCCGGGGTGGGTTGGGCGAGGTGGGAAGCAAAGGGAACAGAGCAGGATGGCCGTCGGTTCGTGGTCATTTCTACTATTGTACTGTGTCCAGGGAGCATCTATCATTCTTCTCTACGGCAGCAGGAGTCCCGGATTTTGGTTCCTGAAACCACTGAACTCTGGTCCACTCAGATTTGAAATTTCACTTTTGCTCGAATCCTCATTTGAAGTTGAGTGGATCTAGCAGAGCGGAACGTGAACTCGGCTTTAAATGGTTCAAACTCTTCGGAATGTGCTGGGCATGCGTGTGCATGTGGGTAGTGGAAGCGGCTGACAAGAGTGGGCGAGGCTGCGAGTGGAGGGCTCCAGTGAACAATGTGGGAGATGCGGGAGCGAAGGTCTTGGCTGGAGCGCTTCAGCACGAGAGCTGTAAGCTGCGCCACTTCACACTCCAAGGTTGGTGCGCAGCATCGCTCGCCCTGCGCCGGCCTCACTCGCCCTGCGCCGGCCTCGTGGAGGGCAGGGTAGGTGCCTAAGGCACGGATATCAGTCCTCCGCCAAGTTACACAGCGATGTCAATCCGAGGGCGCATCAGCATATCGTGAAAAACTTGGAGCTCCCACCCCGGTCAACCCTTCCCATCCCTGTCAATCTTGCTTATGCCCCCGAGCTACCATTCTGTGGGGATGAGAAATTGGTATGTCTTTTGTGCTCTCGATGTCAATGCCAAAACGGTGCATCGCATAACATTGTAGCTTTTGTCTAGCTGGTGATGCAGCCAAGCTACCAGCCAGACTTAGTGAAAGTCTATTCTTGATTTTTAAATTTGTAAAATGTCCATTACAACAGCGCAGAGATTCTGGGCTGGGTGAGGTAAGAAGTGCCAAAAGAACAGAGCTGAGCTCGCGTCTGTCCGAACTCCTACTTGTACACTTGTCAGGATGTCGGCTACCCTCGGACGGTTCAAGCCGATATTGTCACAGTCAGTGGATCGCGCTCAGGTCGATGGGCGGCAAATGTTGAAACCATTAAAATTCCACGGGCTTCAATTTACACAATGCGTGTGAGAGGTGTGAGGCCCTGGAAGGAGTTGGGCTGCATATGAGAGGATGGATATGACATTATGTAAATGTGGGTGGTGGGTTTGCTAGATAACAACGTGGAATGCGAGGGAGCCCTAAGCATAGCATCGGCACTGGAAAGCAGATCCTGCAGGCTGGAGTACCTGAACCTTCGATGTGAGTGCAATGAAATATCACAATCACGTTGCTTCGCTTCGATCAAGCATGCTGCAGATTGGCGGTTGTCCAGAAAGGCCTGAGAAAGGAAGGATGGGCCTGCCGCCTCTGTGGATACCGAGCTGGTATGTGCGTGCCGCAACAGTGCGCACCGCGGTAATGCAAAGGAGGGCAGAGCCGGTTTTCCGGTTGCAGAAGCAGCGCCCACATCCACGCGTTGGAATTCTGCCGCACCCCCCAAATTCAACTTAAAGAGCCGACTTAAACATGCTGTGTCAGATGCTGACCTAATGGCAGCAGCGGCCGTCGCACTGCGGGGAGCACTTGATGGGCGGCTTCCGAAGCATCTTCACAATACTGCGCCAGGAGCAGCTCTATGTGTGGAGCGAAGGCGTGCCTTGAGCAGTGCATTCACTCTCCAGCAGCAGCTCGCCCGGATGAGTGGACACATGTTGGGTTGCAAGATCACCCTGCAGCAACAACGACGGCTGCCTCCGGCCCGCTGAAGGGTCCGATCTCAAGAACAGTGGCAAGCAAGCTTGCCGGAGACCCATGCATTTTGAGGCCTGCGCAGAGATCCATTTTGGTTTAGCCGCATGCTCCTGCGCGGCGGGGTGTGTCCGCCTGCTAGGACTCAGATGACAGTCACCACCGCTTATTCTGATTTGACTCGCCGCTCGGCATTGTGCTCTGCAAGCTTCCGTCGCTGTGCACAGTCTTTCATGATTCTCAATTGGCACTGACAAAATCCGCGGCCACTCGCTGCAAAGATGTATAGGCTGATAAGTGCCCTCATCGTCATGCATGGGGAATGCAACTGGGATGTAGGAGTGCGCATGAACCCCGATGGGGATGGGTGCATGCAGATAACAACGTTGGGGATGAAGGGGCGCGGAGCCTGGCAACAGTCTTGGCGCACACGAGCTGCAACCTGCGGCACCTTAATCTGGCAGGTCCGCTAAATATAGAACTGCAACCTGCGGCACCTCACTCTGGCAGGTCGGCTCAATTGGGGGATCCTCTCCGTTCCGATGCAGTGAAGATGTTACGCGGTATGAGGGATGCCGGGTGTGAGGGAGATGGGATGGGATGGGAAGGATGTCGGAGTGGAGAGGGCTACGAGTGGAGCAAAACGGATTCAGGGGTTGGTGAGTGATTCAGAGGGGGTGTGAGGCGTTTTGGAGAGAGTGCAACTGCCTGAGGGAGGAAGCTTGGTGGGGGTGCAGGAAACAACATTGGTCATGAGGGGGCGCGCGACCTGGCCGCCTCTCTTGAGAGCAAGAACAACACGCTGCAGCACCTCATTCTTTTAGGTGAGGGAGGCAGAAGGTTGCGGATAAGGGCTGCGCTGGTTGCTTATACTCGCGCGGTGCTGATTCCAGCGCTTCAATCGAAATTGAGCTGGTGCATTTGCGCAGGGAACCATGGCAGCGTGGCCCTGTCTCCAAAATGCCACAATTCCATGCTTTGAGGTCATCCTTTCCAAACTAAGTCAAAATTGAGTGCAAAGAAATCTGAGTCGCCGCTCACAAATTCAGTGCTTGCTTGTATGCGGGCGCTGCTCCATCCAGGCCCTGGAGCGCGCGCGAGCTTTCCCCGCTTGCTGGGCCCTCCTCCCGACTGAAGGCACTGCACTTGAGCCTCGCAAATTGTGGCATCAGCGATCATAGATCAGCGATGTGGCATCAGCGGCCATAGATCAGTGATGTGGCCGCGGTCATAGATCAGTGATGCGGCCTCGGTCGTAGATCAGTGATGCGGCCGCGGCCATAGATCAGTGATGCGGCCGCGGTCATAGATCAGTGATGCGGCTGCGGTCATAGATCAGTGATGCGGCCGCGGTCATAGATCCAGCGTGCGGCCGCGGTCGCCGTCAACGATGCGGCCGCGGTCATGGATCAACTGATGCGGCTGCGATCGTAGATCAGTGATGCGGCCGCAGTCGCCGATCAAGTGATGCTGGCTGCGGTCGCCAGATCAGTGATGCGGCCGCGGTCGCCGATCAGTGATGCGGCCGCGGTCGCCACCAGATCAGTGATGCGGCCGCGGTCGCCGTCAGCGATGCGGCTGTTGTCATAGATCAGTGATGCGGCTGCGGTCGCCAGATCGCTTGATGCGGCCGCGGTCGCCATATCAGTGATGCGGCCGCGGTCGCCGATCGCCCGTGCAGCCGCGGTCGTAGATCAATGATGCGGCCGCGGTCATAGATCAGTGATGCGGCCGCGGTGATAGATCAGTGATGCGGCCGCGGTCATAGATCAGCGATAGGGCCTCGGTCGTAGATCAGTGATGCGGCCGCGATCGTAGATCAGTGATGTGGCCGCGGTCATAGATCAGTGATGCGGCCGCGGTCATAGATCAGTGATGCGGCCGCGGTCATAGATCAGCGATAGGGCCGCGGCCATAGATCAGCGATGCGGCCGCGGTCGTAGATCAGCGATGCGGCCGCGGTCATAGATCAGCGATGCGGCCGCGGTCATAGATCAGTGATGCGGCCGCGGTCATAGATCAGCGATGCGGCCGCGGTCATAGATCAGTGATGCTGCCGCGGTCATAGATCAGCGATGCGGCCGCGGTCATAGATCAGTGATGCGGCCGCGATCGTAGATCAGTGATGCGGCCGCGGTCGTAGATCAATGATGCGGCCGCGGTCATAGATCAGTGATGCGGCCGCGGTCATAGATCAGTGATGCGGCCGCGGCCATAGATCAGCGATGCGGCCGCGATCGTAGATCAGCGATGCGGCCGCGGTCATAGATCAGTGATGCGGCCGCGGTCATAGATCAGCGATGCGGCCGCGGTCGTAGATCAATGATGCGGCCGCGGTCATAGATCAGCGATGCGGCCGCGGTCATAGATCAGTGATGCGGCCGCGGTCATAGATCAGTGATGCGGCCTCGGTCGTAGATCACTGATGCGGCCGCGATCGTAGATCAGTGATGTGGCCGCGGTCATAGATCAGTGATGCGGCCGCGGCCATAGATCAGCGATGCGGCCGCGGTCATAGATCAGCGATGCGGCCGCGGTCGTAGATCAGTGATGCGGCCGCGGTCATAGATTAGTAAGGCGGCCGCAGCCATAGATCCGCGATGCGGCCGCGGTCATAGATCAGTGATGCGGCCGCGGTCATAGATCAGTGATGCGGCCGCGGTCATAGATCAGTGATGCGGCCGCGGTCATAGATCAGTGATGCGGCCGCGATCGTAGATCAGTGATGCGGCCGCGGTGATAGATCAGTGATGCGGCCGTGGTCATAGATCAGCGATAGGGCCGCGGCCATAGATCAGCGATGCGGCCGCGGTC
>LGRX02015846.1:0-28919 GCA_001247695.2 Cymbomonas tetramitiformis | reverse complement strand
TGTCACTTGCAGTGCTGCCTATGTCACTGTGTCACCGGCTCCCGAACCCTAAAGCCTGCCAAACATTTATCGTTTATCCGACTTTAGACTTTGGCAGCCGTAGCACATGCGTCCCACTTTCGCAGGTAATAACTTCTATCCACACACACACACACACACACACACACATATATAAATATATGTTATTACATAAGGTTATAGCCCACTGTCCTTCAGTGTCCGGCTTATTCTTTTTTGGTCCGCTCGTCGCGCCCCGCGACTCTATCCGACATCAACCGACATCTTCCGACATCCCCGCGACATCAGAGCCGGACCGCATTACGCACAACGACGGCCGCAACTACATCCCGACGTTCTGATTTTTTATCCGACATCTCCCGACTGCATTTCTTGCGCACTGCTGTGTGCGCTAATTTTCCACTGGACCGCAAGTACTTTCGTCCGACCATGGCTTCTGCCCGACGTGAGGGACTTGGTTCCGCTTTACGCGTTGCCCGCACGCGTACTTCCAGCTCCCCATCGCCTTCGCCCTCGGTTTCGCAGCAGGGCACCCCTACTACTTCCCGTGTGCGTCGCAGGATCGTGGGCACATCTTCCCTACGGTCGAAGCCGACATCTTCAGTTGAAGCTCCTACAACTTTTGACTATTTCAACAACCCCGACATCTTGCAGACCACGCCTGTGGAGGAGGGCTGCGAGGAGGTATTCGTCGACCAGCTGGCTTACGCCTTCCAATACGGCAGCGACCTCCTTACCTACCTCAAGTCCACGGGCCTCAAAATGCCTGTTGGTTACACGTTCGACACCGCGACAGCCGACGTTGACTTCAACGTTTCCAGGCTGCGGCGGAACTTTGCCTGGGGGTGCCTCCCCCAGGAAAGTGCCAGCCAGGGGAGAACCCGAGCTTGAAACGTTCGGCCGCGAGGCGCCGCCCCGGAAAAAAAAATATTCATTTTCAAAAAAACCATCGATTCCTTAATAAATAAAATCAACGTTCATGCCGAACAATGAATATTCGATTGCACCATCGAGAATCATTCCTAGCACGCACGTATTCCCCGAGTTCTTGCGTCCTGACAATCTTTCGAGGCCAGGTCGGTGCGCATGCATGGCACACTTGATGCACGTCCCCCGGCCATGCAGGGCTGCGGTTCATGAATGCACGGGCGTAGCCCTCCTTGTGGAAAGTGAGGGAAGGAGCAGCCTGCCTCGAATCATTCCTAGCACGCACGTATTCCGCTATTCCCCGAGTTCTTGCGTCCTGACAATCTTTCGAGGCCAGGTCGGTGCGCATGCATGGCACACTTGATGAACGTCCCCCGGCCATGCAGGGCTGCGGTTCATGAATGCACGGGGCGTAGCCCTCCACGTGGAAAGTGAGGGAGGGAGCAGCCTGCCTCGAATCATTCCTAGCACGCACGTCACCACGTATTCCCCGAGTTCTTGCCCTAGCTCCCCTTATCCTCATCTAGCCCTAGTCCTAGCACGCACGTATTCCCGAGCTATCGTTGTTCGTGCGACTCGGGCACTATTCGAGGCACCCTGCACACGGGTCGAGGCATCCCACACATGTCTCCGCAGTGCACCATGGCCACATGTCGGTCCCCGCGTCGACGACGGGCGGGCGGGATACATATCGGTTGCAGCGGTGTGCAGAATGGTTGCGTCGATGTGGTCTCCAGCAGACGCGAGAACTCCCGGAGTTCGTGCGTCTCGGGCGCTATTCGAGGCATTTCACACTCGCGTCCCCGCAGTGTACCATGGTCACACGTCGGTCCCCGCGTCGACGACGGGCGGGCGGGATACATATCGGTTGCCGCGGTGTGCAGCATGCGTCGACCGTCGACGGGTGGCATTGAGACGCAACAACTATTGATGTTCGTGCGTCTCGGGCGCTATTCGAGGCATCCCGCACACGGGTCGAGACATTTCACACACGTCTCCGCAATACACCATGGGCATACGTCGGTCCCCGCGTCGTCGACGGGCGGGCGGGATATATATCGGTTGCAGCGGTGTGCAGAATGCGTCGATGTGGTCTCCAGGCGCGAGAACTCCCAGAGTTCGTGCGTTTCGGGCGCTATTCGAGGCATTTCACACTCGTCCCCGCAGTGTACCATGGGCACACGTCGGTCCCCGCGTCGACGACGGGCGGGCTGGCGGGAAAATATTTCCGTAGGAATAAAAAAAACGAGATTCGGGAATAGAATCGTTCATTTATTTTTTGGGAATATCGTATTACGTTATGCCATCAAGCGAATTCGTGTGGCGCCTTAATTCAAAAAATCCTTTCACCGAAAACATTATTTCATAACTTCTTCCAAGATACCTGTTGACTTTTACCTATGGCTTCTATTGCAAAACGTGATATCTGTACCATACCTAGTGCACACGGTAGTACCGTGTGCACCTGTGCTGTTTGTACTTTGATGTCGACCGAAACTATCTCCAAAAAAACGGTGTGCGGAAAGCGACTCGGACTGTCTTCGGCTTCCGAATTTACCGACCAACCTGTGTACGACGACGACGACGATACCGTTCCGTCTACGGATATCAACTTCACAGGAGCTTTTGTATATGTTGAATATTCCCTTGACCGAGACTGGGGGGCTACTTAGTACGTACTACCGAGGAAAGGTCTAACAAACTACCCTTGCCAACGGCACATATTGACAGGATATGAAGCCAACTACAGTATTGTGAACGGTTCACGGACGGGCAAGCGGATATCTTCGTCAAGTTATTTAAAAAGATGATATGCAAAATATATTACTACAACTACCTTTCGCGCAAAGCCAAGATGCACCGTGTACCCTATTGGGTTAACATGTCCAATGGTGAGAAGGTGCACTGTGCGGCCTATTGGCTTGCCATGCTACTTACTAAAGTGCATCGATCTCAAGACTGTTGTATGTCAAGAGCCGACGTCCATGTGGGAGTGAACGGAACTCCGATGCTGCGGTTGCGTCACGGGTGTTGTGGGGAAGTGCAATCTCATAGCGACACATCTCGCTCACGCAATATCTACGTTGAAACAAATGAAAAAAGGGCCAACCCGTTTGGATTAATCGAGCCTTGAAGTTTGATGCTGTCTAGTAGCCTGATGGCTTTAGCGCGCACTAGGTGTATGTGCATGAGCATAGCAGCTTTACCGTAGCCGCTTTTACCGTAAACATGGAAAATGTAAAAGGTTAGCACTATTGAAATGTACTACACTAGCTGTAAGATTGGAACATATAAAGTGACGCCGCAGAAACATATCAGATTTACATGAAATGGCTTGACACCAACACAAGAAGGTAAGCCTCAAAGTGCGGCTACGGTGTCTCTTGTCGATTGCTAAACTAAACTAGCAACTAGGAACTCATCGTTGATAACTATTTTCTCATGGGTACAGGCAGGTATTGCAAAACCAGGAACCTTCTGGAACACGATCAAGCGCGGGTCGAAGGCAAACGCTATGGCTCGCATCCCTTGTCACAAATGTCACACAGTAGCATCTCGGACGCCCTCGAAGGCTTACGGCATATCTTCTGGCATTTCATGCTAGCAGTAAGCAGCGAACCAATATGATTTATGATGCCATCCTCCTCCTCGTCCTCGCCCTCAGGGTGCTCCTCGCCATCGCGTTTGCGTTGTGCATGCTTCACAGCGGCTCGCTTCACCTTGGCAGCCATAGATTCGCTCTTGTCGCCTTGGCGAACTAGCGCATGTCCGGGCTTAGGAGGGCGACCAGGCATCGGTTGTCGGCCTATATGGCTACTGCCCGACAGTCCTTGTGAAAGGACTGGAATCTCGTTCAGTCCTATCACAAGGACCGGACGCGCGGGAATTTTTTTTAACCATCCTCTTGATGCTCCTAGTGCCTATCCTCCGGATTGTAGTCTCATTGGGACCTAATGGCTACTACCCAAATTCATGGTCCTACCACAAGGACCAATGGGCAATTGCGGTTTCGATCACTAAATCGACTATTTGAGGAACAGGCAACATTTGCACATGATATTTATGAGCGTAAATGAATTTTATTTCTTATAGCGGCGGCCCCCATGAGACTTTAGGTGTGTGGTTGAACGACGCGCTTTAGGGGTGTAATTTCGCCAAAAGCTTGAAGAAAATGGTGGTCCTACCACAAGGACCCCGTTATTTTGAGTATTAGGAGTCACATGGGGGGCTCACGGTGATGCTCATGGTTATACATCTTGAGTTTATGACCAAATAAGATAACTGGATCGGCTACTTCGCACCCTCATCATCATTTCCGCTCTATTTCAGCATGGCGCATGTTCAACACAATGCAAATTCCGAATTTAGTGAATTTCGGACTTTAGAAATTGGCATTCATCCATTCTAAAATGTACACGCCAGTCGAAAAATAAGATATTTGGATGATGTTAGACTTTCAGAAATTCGCAATACATATATACTTGAAGATTTAATGTGCCGCACACACCAACCTTGCGATATATGCCATCTAGCAAGCAATTATGATGGCTGGCTGGTCAGCTCGCGTGACCACTGTTTTAGGGGGGAAACCAACGAGCCAATATATTAGAGGGGAAGCCAACGAGCCAACGAGCCAATATATGCATTCCAACCGGGCCTACCGCCCAAATATGATTGGGACATATGTATAGGTTCAATTTGATGGTATCCGCGCAGGTGTAGTGTTGATATATGATTGGTAAAAAATTATTGAAGACGAGTCACTAATTTGCGACATTTTGAATGTTCCGAAAAATCCGTTTTGAAAAATTTGAGTGTAGAGGTTTGAAATGCGTTCGGCATGGATATATGGGATGGATATAGGCCAAACCAGCGTTCAAATAAATTAATATAGGACCTATATATACCACCTTTCATTGGTTAGACACCACAAATCACTGGAGATGGCCAATTAAATTATCGGAACAATGGTCCTCGTGGTAGGACCAAATCGTCGATTTGGTCCTACCACAAGGACTGCGGGGCAGTAGCCACTAAACTGAGTACCCCTTTGCCCGCTTGCCTAAACAATGTCGCAATTTCATGCTACGTTATCAACATTAAGCATGGGTAGCGTTAAAAATCACTAAATTCCAACCACACCACAGTGATAGTTTCGGATTTTGTATACCCAGGCAACTTCAACCGATATTTTGAGGGCGAAGATGACCTCCGATCGTTTTTTTGACAAGACACTGCAGAAAGAGCAGCTCGCGAACTTGATGACAACATAGGTCTCCGAATTTTCACAGGACCTTCGTGGAGGTAGCTAGCGTGAGAAACATTTCGGTCCTTGTGGTAGGACTGGCCTTTTTATTTAATTTGAATTAATTTTACCCCCACCTCTTCAGCGCTCACAAGTGCATACCCATATCGAGTATATCACCCGGCACATGTTTTTAATAAATATTTGAGCACCCAAGGATGATCTTTAAGCACTCAAACATCAACTACATCGAAAAATCGTGGCGGCTTGCCCCCTTTTACTTCGGTCCTTGTGGTAGGACTGGAGCGTCGGGCAGTAGCCAATATAAGGTCCAAATTTGTTGTCCAAGGGTGCCTTGAACTTGCCACGGTGAAGGCCAAGTGCCAGCACGTGAGCGCAGATCTTCTTGGCCCAATAATAGGGATGGCACGTGAATGAAGAGTGCACATAGCCCTGCACGTCCGCCTCTGCAAGCTCTTGAAGAATCACAAAGCTGAAATAAGTGTCCATGAGTTGTGAGAAAGTTGATATGCACGCGGGAGGTTATCAGGGTCGTTGATAACGGCAAGGAACGTTGCGACAGCGATCGCGAGCTCGAACTTCTTTGCAGGTACCGACGTACCCTTTAGTTGCTTGAAATTGACGTCGGTGGGCACGATGTACACTTGCCCGTCGCCATCACGCACCGGCATGTTTGCGGGCGCTTTCATAGCATATTCCATGACGTTGAGCTCGATAAGCATGATCGCCGCCCGCCAAGTGCTGACGTCCACGGGACAAACGTCGGGCAGCGGGTTCTGGGCGTGGAAAACGCTTTCGCGGCGGGAGAACTGGAGGAGTCTCCCATGAAATTCATCTATCGGGAGGGTGGAATGCTCGGTCACGAAGGTTTGTATCCAATGGTGAGTGCCCTCCTCCCCACTCATGTGTGGCGGCTTCCCTGCTGGGAGGTTCCCGTCGGGCCACGTGCCCCACTTATTTCCCCACCAGTAGGTAGCGAACCACTCGGTGATGTAGACTTCACTTTTTGCATTGTACTTCGACATAAGCATGACGAACGCTCGCTCACGGAGTGGAGCAAAGGACACTTGGCGGAGATGCCCAACATCTTGTTTGAAGGTGTCGTAGTTAGCCGCAACGACAAACGAATGTTTCTTGCCGTTGATGTTGTACTGAGTATGGAAGTAACAGAAAGCGATCACTAAGTCGTCTTCGGTGTAGGTGCCCTCCACGTCGTACAGGTAAGGAAGCTCGCCATCTTCGTCCACCACCTTACAGAGCTCAAGCATGATAGAACTCCACGTTCTTCGGGAAGCGACGGTTGGCTTGGTAAAAAGCCCAACCCCTATCTTGCCCGAACATGCGTGGGCGCCAAATAGCGTAGTGCAACTCGTAGATAGCCATGAGAACTAGGAGGTTTATAAGCTCGCACATTAGAGCGTCTTCGTGAGACTTCACCGCGACACACACGAGGGCATAGCGTGATGCGCTTGACGTTCCGCCTGTCTCCACGGGTAGTCCGCATCTTAGTAGCTTATAGGTGTCGTCACGTTGAAGCATGTTGAAGCGGATGAATAGGAGTAGCTTGGCCTTGGTCGTGTATAGCACAGCGAACCGCTTGCGGAGCGCCTGTTCCTTCTAATCATGTACGAGCTGCTTGTAGGCCGCGTAAAAAGCTTTCAAGCGCATTTACCCAACGAAGAAAGTGTGCTTGTGAAAGCTTCAGTTGTGGGCGGCGAGAAGGTTCTTCAGTTGCTCGAGGAAGAATTGGGCGCCCGAAGTTCTCCCAAGAGCACGAATGCTATCGGTGAGTTCCTTCTCGGCCTCATCATACTCAACCTTCCATTTGCCTCGTTTCCACTCTTGCAGCAGGTCAAGTGGCCTCCATTGGAACAGGTGGAAGATACATAATAATCCTCGGTGGCAAACCTCTCGTCGGGTATGTAACGGCACGTAGGTGTTGGCTGGGGAAAGAGACTTCCCATCGAAAAATGTAAGCACTCCCGGCTCGTGCTCATCGGTCGTGTCGTCTACGCGGTGCATGAAAAGGATATTTGCATCTTTGGCGCGCTTAATGTATTGGGTGCAGGTCTTTATTTCGTCATCGGCAAGAAGCTTAGCACGATTGTTATAGACATACAGTAATCACTCACCTTTAAGAAAACCCGCCGATAAGAAACCAGCCAGCTTTTCAGTTGGGGGGGCGCGTTGGTGAGAATCGCTGACTGGTTTTTTTGAGCTATGAAATAGTCGAAAATAAGAAATATGGGTGCTGGCGCCGCAGGCGGAAATTTTTGAAAATGTCGCCTTTTTAAGGGTTCATCATTGGACTTTTAAGAAAATTGCTGGCTGATTGAAAGAAAACATTTCGTTAACTTACCGACGTATAGACGTCATGCTGGCTGGGGAAAGGGGTACAAGGTGAAACAGCCGCTGACCCCAAATCTCCGGTTTTCTTAAAGGTGAGTGATTACTGTAGGACTTCACAACCTCATAAGTAGGTTTCTCAATCACCGAGGTTTCATCTTGGAGAGCATTCCACACTTGCTTTGGCGTTTGCCTCTTCACAATGAGCTTGTTGGTAAATGTTTTAGTAACTTGGCATAAACCTTTACCCGAGTAGTCTTTGTGCTCATGTTCGTTGGCCTGTTGCAAGCTGCACAACTGTATGCCTTCGTCAGAAACCTTAGTTGTCAAATTGAATCTCAACGCGCAACCATAGGTCTTGTGTAGGGAGCACTTAAATTTGAAACTTGTGACTCCTTTCTTCGAGGTGTAGGCTCTTTGCTCTTTGCTATACCGTCGGGGCATATTTCTTGCATGCGTTTCGTGTATAGTTGCATACAGTCCACGTCGGAAAGAATACCACGCCAAGTTACTTGCGAACGGCGCTTACGGATGTTATTGTTAACACCTTGTAATTCATCATCACTATTGTCCGATTCATCTTGGTATATTTCTTGCCCTGAATTTTGCGGGGCTAGCCCAAGTAACATCCGCCATCAGTGCTGTCGGTTCTAACGAAGGAAACTATAATGATGAAACAAGTTATGATACCCGAACTAATCCTTGCGGTGGCGTCTGCCGGTGCATACAGTAATACAGCACAGACATACAAATGATGGCAGTCTCGATTATGTAATGTCGTAATCAGCATTCCCCCCCAAAAATGAACGATTCCATTCCCGAATCTCGTTTTTTTATTCCCCCGGAAATAGGATGCCCGGGCTGGCGCGGTGCGCAAGGGTCCCTGCATTGCACTGGGGCGGTGCGCTCTTCTGCGCTGGCGCCCTGCCCTGGCGCCCTGCCCTACAAAATAAGGTAAGTTCTGTAACAAACGCCGGCTTCTCGTGGTACCGAAGCCGGGGTTGTCCAGCTGGTGACAGGCGTGACAGGCGTGACAGGCATGGTAGGCCTCGCGCGTGATGACTGCTCAGAAGTAGTAGAAATGGTAAAGAAGATGTTGTCATTGTAAGGTGACATCAGAAGAAGAAGAAGAAGAAGAAGAAGAAGAAGAGTGTTTCTGGAAGATATGACTATCAGAATGCTGCCACTGACGTGTCAGTCAGAGGATGTGATACGGTAACATCATTATTAAAGCTGGCAAAGAATAGTAGCATCCTATTGGTAGATGAAGATTTCAGAGCGGAGAACTGTTACAACGATGCACAGATGTAACCTTGACTAGTGATAAGTAGCCTCTGACTGAGGGTCAGAGTCAGTGGACTCATTATTGTTTTGCTGCTTTCGCAAGTGCTAGGTGTCTGTTGACGTCCCGAGTACTAGACTGCTAAGACAGCTCTGCTCAAGTTTTATACAATAATTCGTATTTTGGTGGGTTTGTTATGATTTATACTGTTCTTTTCATTCTTTTTCAAAACAATAATGTCCTGCGCGGAGCGACTTTTTATTTCAGTGCGAATTCAGAAGTGAGAAGTTTTTTGGCGACAAGTAGACAGCAACTGAGAAAAGCAGATTCGGGATAGAGGCTACACCAGGGGTACTCTGTACACTGGCGGGTCCTTTTTCCCTTCTTTTGTGCGGTGCTTACATACGGGCATACTCATAGCGACGGCGGCAGCGGATCAGCAGCTAATGGCCAGCTTGATGAGCAGCTTCCTATATTCTATGATTTCTCTAGTTTGGCCACCTTGTCTGACGGTGACACCAGGGACACCCTTGATGTACTGGCGGAGCCTTAAAACGACCAGCGCTTTAAATTGGAATATCTCACTTATTCCAAATTTTTCGTTTTCGTTTTTTTGGTTTAAAATGCTTCCAAAATGATGATGGGTGACCAGAATGTCGTTGGTTCATCGCCGGGTGCCGCCCCGTACGGCCGTGTGTCGCTTGAATTGTATAGGGTTTCCCTACGTATGTACCCGACTTACCCGTGATAGTACGAAACCGATAAAAACTTCGGAGTGTTTTGAGCAATAGTTTGTCATATGCTTATGAAATGATACTAAACATGAGCATGCGTGACCAGAATGTCGTTGATTGGTTCATCGCCAGGTGATCCGTTCGGCCGTGTGTCGCTTGAATTGTATAGGGTTTCCCTACGTATGTACCCGACTTACCCGTGATAGTACGAAGCAGATAAAAACTTCGGAGTGTTTTGAGCAATAGTTTGTTATATGCTTATGAAATGATACTAAACATGAGCATGAGTGACCAGAATGTCGTTGGTTCATCGCCGGGTGCCCCGTACGGCCGTGTGTGGCTTGAATTGTATAGGGTTTCCCTACGTATGTACCCGACTTACCCGTGATAGTTCGTACGAAACAGATAAACACTTCGGAGTGTTTTGAGCAATAGTTTGTTATATGCTTATGAAATAATAATAAACATGAGCATGAGTGACCAGAATGTCGTTGGTTCATCGCCGGGTGCCCCGTTGCCAGCTGCCGGGTCGAACTGGTTGAGCTGAGTTTTTTTTTTTTTTTTTTTAATTCGAGACCTTTGCCTTGAAAAAGTAACGCATAGTCCTTGTCTCCGCGACGGGGTTCTATGTGTCTATAAACGCTTTATACGTAAATCTCAAAATGTTTAGGCACGTAATTTACGCGTAAATTACGTTTCACCTGTTTCAACACGATTTTACGCGAATGACGTAAAATCTGAGATTTTACGCGATTTCGCGTCTAGAACTTGCCCGTCCCCGAATTGAGTTGCGGCTTTGTGGCAGTGCTGTGGCCAGCCAGGAGTCACGTAGAGTCATCGTGCTGTGAGCCATACGTTCCGGTAGGGACAATCGACTGAGGTCTGAGTAATAGTGAGCGAAAGTATGACTGGCATAGGTGAGGAACAGCCACCATCTGCGCATGATCAACCCGATCCGTTTGAGGAGGAGCAGTGCGTGAAGGAAGGCTAGTTCCCCGTGAACGCACCGAGTGGCCTTGAAACCCGACTTCCTGTGGGGTTTCGTACGAATCGCGAAGCCGAAGCACTATCGCACTTCTGGAGGTTGCAGTTGAGCACCTTTGCTCTTTTGCGCCTTTTGCTGATCGTTTGCTCTCGGTTCGTCTTCTGCTATTGATACGTGCTCGCATGTATGTATGTATGTATGTATGTATGTATGTATGTATGTATGTATGTATGTATGTATGTATGTATGTATGTATGTATGTACTTGCTTTGGCAATTGTTGATGAATCAGCAATATTTCATTCATTCGACAAGCATGGTATTTCCATGGACTACATTATGTGTTGCAATATGGCTTTTTCAGAGATGTGTGTCGGTCCCTTTGTTAGAACTTCCTTTTTACGGCATTCGTTCATAATTATTCTTGCACGATACACGATTTAAAGAGAGAGACCGATACACGCTGAGTATTTTCGATTGGGTACTTTCGATATGGATGTGATACCAAGATCATGGGCACTGACTGTTTCATACACCCCATTTGTTCTCATACGATCATCCCTTTGGGGACACACATGTTATCTCCGGCACGCGTGTCGACCTTTATTAAATCTGGGTTCTCAAACACGATGTTGTTGACAAGATGAACGGTTATAATTTTATCGAGACAGCTTTACTCTCGTGCATCCGCCTGGGGACACGTGTACTATCTCCCGCGCATACGAGCGTTTGGTCAATTTTTAAAATTTTGAAATTCTCAATCAGCAGCACACACTTTGTCTAAAGTATTCATCTGTATTCATTGCGTAACGAAGAAGCCTCCCTGGAGGTCATTATCAAAGCAGCGCCGCCCCTTCTTCCTCACGTCCTCCTTATATGGAACACAATAACCTTTCTCTACTACAGCTATAATATTGTGTGCTCATAGTGGCCTGTAAGACACCGTGACGTAAATTCACTGACGATTCACCCTATGCGGTGATGCTCTTGTATTTGCTGCCCCCTGGGGTTTCTCTCGTAACACAGCTTTGCAAGAGTGGCCCCTTAGGCAAGGCCCGAAAGCCGATTATGAATTGCCTGTCACGATGTCTATTCGATAATCAAAAGTAGATTTAAACAGTTGTACGCGAGTTTTGAGGGTACGATTAGTGTTCAAACACGGCACAGAATACCTCAGCAAGTATATGTTTAAGTATATATCTGCGAACGACGCATTGTCACGTTTATTTGAAATATGATTACACGTGCAGCGTACATATATACACTCGTATACTTTTCTGATCTGTAGTCTTTTTTGTCACAATCCGCTGCGCAGCTACCCCCTTGATGTGTTTACGTGCCAGTTACCAATATGCGAGGCCCGGACCAGGAGCGTTTGGATTTCTGCCATAGGCTTTGTCCATTTAGAGCACACTCCTGTCCCCCCTTGCGAAACAGCATGTCGCACGAGTAACTATATTCAAACTCAGATGTACGCTATGACTGTATGTGCTCTATCTGCTCTATGTATGTATATATGTACTTCGTATGTATGTATACTCATATATACCACCTCCGGGCACATTATTTTTGCTGACGCTAACCTCACCCGATGCGCATGCTCGCTTGCAAGCGAGCGCGCAGATGAGGGACGACACCCTAGCTAGAACGGTCATACCCCGAGGCACGCCCCGGTTATAACCCCAGTTATAACCTAAAACGGCCCTTGGGGTTATAAGCGTGCCCCCCCACCGCCCAAACGGTGTCCGGGGAGATCCCACCTCCCCCCAACCCTCCTCAACCCCGCGCGGGGACGGGAGTGCCCCACGCACGGATAGTTACGACCATCACGCTCGCGGGGACGGGAGTGCCCCATACAAGGATAACTCCGGGCTGTCGTCTTGGGTGATGATGACGACGCGAATGGCGGGGAGCTGGGCAGCCTGTCTCAATCGTCGTTCATATATCGTAATAACTCGGCGAGTTCTCGCGTTATTCAAGGAACCATTCGAGGGCAGCTGCACAGCACCTGCGGGCGCATCGCACGGGTGATGAACGCCGGCTGGCCGTCGTGGGTGATGAGTGTACCGTAAGAGGCGGGGAGATGAGCAGGCTGCCTCGAATCGGTCCTAGATAATGAGAACGCACCGAGGTTTCTCGATATATGGACCTTTATAGGCAAGGCTGCAAATGATACACAAACATATGTAGATGCTGGCGTACCTCACTTGGCAGCGGTCGCGGGCGATCCTTAAAGGTTTGATGCCTGCAGCGCGGGCTTGTTTTAGGCATCTCGCCCCCTTTGGGGGGTTTCTTTAGGGTATATTGCTTACCGTGGCGGGCTGGCCCGGGGCCGTAGCTCGCTACTCCGGGTCGATGGAATATCTGGATGCGAGCCGTGACGTTTACCATGAAAATAGCAAACTTTATGTGAAAGTATTATGCGATGTGTGCAATATGTCCCACAACAAGTTTTCGGTATGTGTGCAATATCACCATACTTAAGAATCAACATTTCGCAAGGTTTAAACCGGTTTAGGGTTGATATGGCCGGCCTAGAACCCTAGCTGAAACGTGGTCGCGGTTGACATCAGCGTTTCCGCTAGAGACTACAATGAAATTCCGGATGCTCAAAATATGTTTCATGTGCCATATGTAATATGCGCGATATTATCACGCTGTGCATTATGCTTCCCTGCTGGGCTTGCGTCGAGCCGCAGACTCGACACGTGCCCAAATTTCCCATCTCACTCGCTGCGTGCTTGTTTTTGAAAATTTGTATGATAAAAAATACGCATCTTTCGGCACATCCCTACACAACTTTCAAGACCTTCCTCGCAAAAAGCACGCAATGGCTTACAGTTCCAATGTTCCAAACACCATTTGCTTGCTCATCTCCTTGAATCCGCTGTCAGAAACCAAGTTTATATGCTGGCATCCATCAGCTATGGCTTGGCAGGCAATATCGGTGGGAGCTCTGTTGTGGGACCTATGTCGAGTGAGTGACCTATTGGAATGTCCAATCAGGTGATGCTTCTTCACAAGAGCCGGCTGAATCCAAGAGTCAAGCTCCCGCTCCTTGTGGACTGCTGCTATTTTTTGCTGTGGAGGAATGGTAACAAATCACGTATGCGTCTTTATCGTGAACGTTCTTGTGGGTGCGGTCAACATTGGCTCACCCCATGCAATCAGCTGGATGGGTTCTAGGTTCATCGTCGGGCCTTCCATGGTCTGCAAGGTCATCCTGTCGGGTGCCTTCACTGCTGTGGTAGCATACCTCACCATTAAACTCGATCAGCATCTGCCAAGGTGCGCAGCACGGGATCGCAGCCATGCAGCCATGCTGTTGATATTAGGGATCAAACGCAAAACAAAATATCGACCGATATTTGCGAGTGTGCAGCGGCCGCGATCTCGATTTTAAATATCAACACTGAGATTAGGCAAAAACCACCACAAAGATCAGATACAGAGCGCCACGCCCGCACGTGCTTGGGAAACAGCCACAGTCACAGCCACAGCCACAGCCATAGCCACAGCAACATGAGCGGGGTACGCAACAGCTAGAGATCTGCTGTGCTGTGCTGCTCAAATGATCGGATAGCAATCGCATGCCTTCGCCTCGAGGCATTCGAGCAAGGCGACACGGGTGGCGTACACGCGTGTGGCTGTTCGCACCGGCGGCATGCGATTCGTGAAGCTTTCGCCGATGCCGGAGGGCGACCGGATACCGATCCACACTCGTCTGCTGCACATGCCCATCTCTTGGGGGTTGGGTCTTCCCCGCCACACGCCTGATGAATCTCCCATTTGAGGACCTGCGAGGCCCCTCCCCACCCCCGCATGAAGACCCCCCTCGGATCCCTCCACGATGGCCTCACAAGGAGGTGTGGCAGTGAGTGAACCGCATCTGAAAAAGGTGCACCATCCGACCTGGGGCGCACCATCAGGAGCGTGGCACGCGTCTGTTCTGCCTCCTGCTTCGTCGGTATTGGGATAACATCAATAAAGCGTAAGGCTCCTGGGTGAAATTCAGCCGGCAAATCCTGGACTGATTTTTGTTTAAATTGGATGGTAGCGACATTTTGGTGGTTTCCTCTCGAGAAGAGAGCGGTCGACACCCGATGACGCTGTACACGCAGATCGAGGCAGCATGACGGTCAAGCAATGGCAGGGATGATATTTAGGATCCGCAGCATCCGGAGCCGTAGCTCCGTTTCTTTTGTGATGCAAAGTAAACTTCAAGCCAGGTAAACGTATTTTACCCTCTGCTGTGCGGGAAGCTCTGACTGGGGGGGCAGCTGCTGCAGAAGCTGGAGGAGCTGGAATATGCACTTCTTGGTCGGAGCCCCTCCCCGAAGCGTCCGAAGAAATTGGAGTGTGGTGACACGCCGGTGCTGCACAATATGTCCGGCGCGCGGACTTTCGACCAGCTGGCCATGAAGCCAAGCTCCCCCCTGTGCCACGGCGCCTCCGCAAACTCCACGAGGAGGCCGCGCCGCCATTTGGGCAATTGCAGGAAAAACACCTCAACTACAGGAGAACAGAAAGCCAACCCTGGGCGTTGCTTTGCGGTGTCGGCGGCTCTGCTGGAGTTCATGGAGGGCGAAATCCACGGCACACAGGCCGAGACTGTTCGCCCCGACAGCTTTGACCGTTGGTTTCGCGATTTCGAGGATCTTGAGACGAAGCAGAACCTCCAGCACGCGGCCAGCCGCAGATCCCACAGGGACTCGACCAAGGAGGCTGAAGCCGAAGGATCGGGACTGCGGCAGCAGAGGCACCGGGAAGAGTTCTAACGAGGAGAGCGACGGGACCTCCCGGGCCCAACCTAGGGTCGATGCGAAAGCTGCCAGGAATTAGTCCCGAGCTTCTGGCGGCCAGGCGGGGGTCGAGGCTGCACTCTTCAGGAGTGGGGGAGATCGACTAGTGGCCTGGCGCGCGGCGGGCGCCAGAGCATAGGTGCTGAATGGGTGTGGGAAGGCGCACGCATGCGATGGGCTGCGGGCTCGCCCGAACCCGTCGACCACGGAGTTTCCCTCGCGGACGTTGTGGGAGTTGGAATTCCGGGAAGAGGAAAAGGCGCGGTGCTTGCAGACGGGATCCTGGGCGAGAGCAACGAGGCGGTCACATGTGAGCCGGGTGTTCCCGGTGCCGAAGCCCGGGACCAACACGTAGCGCTTGGTGCTGGATCCCTGACGGCTGAGCCCGCATCGCGTGAGGTCCAACTGCAGCACGGAGACCCTGAAAAAGCTGCGACGGCTGACGCGGAAGAACGATTACGTGCTCTCTTTGGACCTGAAGGACGGGAACCACATGATCGGCATCCACGCGGCCTTTCAGCAGTGCATGCAGTTCGACTTGCGGGGCGACTTAATGCAGTTCGACTTGTGGGGCGCCTTAATGCGCCGACTTGCGGGCGACTTATTGCAGTTCGACTTGCGGGGCGACTTAATGCAGTTCGACTTGCGGGGCGACTTAATGCAGTTCGACTTGCGGGGCGCCTTAATGCAGTGCTCGGCACTGCCCTTCATGTGGCTCAACGGAGTTCTCTTGCAGTGCGCTGTGGCAATTGTGATTGTTTTTGGCAGAGAGGAAACCGATAAAAGGATCGGAATAACTATCACTGAAATCTGATTATCTTCACTCGCGTGGTAAAAGACGCGCGATGCGTAAAATGCCGCCACTCACTTCACCTGTGATGACCCTGTGAGAATGTGATGTAGCCGCTTCCCTCCCACTCATTCCTCCTGCCGCATCCCGCAGTGCTCTCTTTCCCTCGCGCCCGCCCTGCCTCCTCCGCAATGCCCCTACAGTCGCCGCTGCCGTGCCCACTCATTATGACAGAACCGGAAAACATTGAGCACCGTCCCCGTACAGTCAGCATAATCTGACTCATGATTGTACATACACATCGTCTTCACGGAGTCAGCACAATGTCGATCATTAGATTGTGCTGACTCCGCGCAGATGACCGTTTTCACTGTTCTCCGGTTTTGTCATACCTTTCATACGGACAACGTCGACAGCGACGGGTGATGTGCTGTGCAGCCAGCGAGGCTGATGTTCATCTGACGTGGCACCTCTCAAGGGTGACCACCTTCTAAAGGGCGCCGGCGCTCCCACCGCGCCGCAGAAGCGCTCGGGGGGCAGCGCAAGGGACCCTTGCGCACGTGCAGCAAAAGTGGGCGGAGTGAGCGGGAAAGCAGGGAGGGCAGCGGCGTACATTGGGCGGGTTGGCATAGGGCTGCGCAAGTGCGAAGGAACTGGACTGAGAGCAGCCGCTGATTTCGAATCTGGAATATTCCCTCGTTCACCAGGGGATTCCGCTTCTCTCAACTTGGCCCGCCCCCCGGCCGGCTGCTGCTGCTGCTGCTGCTCGCACACATCCCCATCTTCCTGGTCACGTATTCTGCCCGCTCTGGAGCTGCGCCCAGCATGCATGCCGATGGTGACGTGCAGCCCGGCAACAAAGGCCGAAAACACAAGGCGAGGGGGGAGGTTGGGTACAAGCTCCGCCTGACTCACCAGTCCGGTAACCGGCAGGCGAGAGAGAGAGAGGGTGAGACGCTTTTACCTGGACGGAGAGAGAGGGTAAGACGCTTACCTGGACGGAGAGAGAGGGTGGGACCCAGAGTAGCGAACGTAGAAGAACGGGTAATAGCCTGCTGACGAGGGAGAGTGTGTGCGGCTGACCTGGCTGGCGGAGGAGTATGGGCCGTACTGTACTGCCCGTATTGCCCGCATACTGTGGGCAAGGGAGTCTGACCTGCTGACCGCTGGCACAGCAGGTCCGTGGGCAGTAGCTACTGACCTGGAGCATCATGGACTTGGCGCTGCCTTGCCGCAGGCTAAGCAGTTGCAGTGCCGCCTGGCGCCTCTGAAAGTGGAGCTCGCTGTGGTTTAGTGCCTGCTCGTGCGGCCCGCCTGCAGCGCCTTAGGAAGCCCGAGGCCTCACGCCCTCGATGCGCCATCCCCCGAGCGCACGGCGCGTGCATCGAGCTTATGCGCCGTGGCGGCGCGGTGGTAGAGCTCCTTTTCATTTCAGTTGTCTATCATTCATTTCATCGTCTAGTGTGCGCGCTATACTTGTGTTTGCTCGTTGTATGTCTTTTTAAGAATCAGGTAACGGAAACAGCTTTAACATATTCAGCGTGCTTTCCAACGTTCAACGACGTGCACGTTGCAGGGGATTTGCAAGTCGAAGGGGATGCACCCACCCTCCAACATGACGGGTATCCGCCAGCCGCCACCCTCATTCCGCCCTCTGGGCTTGGAAGTGGATCATCCGGGCCTGCTTTACCCTCGGCTGCGATGTGTGCATCGAGTGACGTGCACGCGGCCTCATGAGTCGCAGGGATGCTCTTGATGCACACATCGCAGCCGAGGGCAGAGCAGGTCCGGATGATCCACTTCCAAGCCCAGAGGGCGGAATGAGGGTGGCGGCTGGCGGATACCCGTCATGTTGGAGGGTGGGTGCGTCCCCTTCGACTTGCATATCCCCTGCATGCACTTCAACGTTCACGTCATCAGTCTTGTCGCAGTGTGCAGCTCGCCCTGTCATGCGAGGCACTGTCACAATCGCGCCCCGCCCGCGATTCCGGATGGGGGCAGAAGCCGGCGTGCAGCAACGTATAGCAGGTCGCTGCGCACGAGCCTCATCTCCGATCCTCACAGCGTCCACGTGGACGCACACGGCGCATTTCCCAACACAGCTGATTTCTGCTATAGGGCCCCATAGCCATGTCGAAATGACCCACACCGTTCCCGAGGCAAAGATTCATATTCACTCGTTGAGTGGCGCGAGCGGAGATGGCCAACAACGGTCTTTGGCTTCCGCTGATCTGGCGCTCCCAGCAGCTGTGGTCGAATGCGGTGGCGCTTCAGCAAAGCAAGACCGCCTTGTTCAAACAACACAGACAGTCGCACGATGCAGGCAAGAGGGGGAAGTTAGAGGCCAAGCTGATGCTGGGACCCGAGGTCAAGGGACAAGAGCTGGGGGCAAGTCGGACAAAGAGGTGCGGTGCAAGTCGGAGAAAGGCGTTCGGCTTGCCTGAGCCAGCCACGCCGTCCCTCCATCTCGATTCTCCTCTCCTCCTTGCCCGCTGCGCCAACTCTCCCCACCTCAGCTCACACAGCTTCCTTCACGCCGCCCATCATCATCTACACCGTCTTTTCAAGCGTCCTCCCAAATTCCGTTTACCCTCCAACGCTCCCCCACTCTTCGACATCCCCTTCTCCCCGTTTTCTAATTGCCTTTGCCTCTAAGCACCCCCATGGATCTCTTTCTGACCTCCTCTTTTAACCCCCCTTTCTACTCATCAACGGCGGCACGGAAAGCTGCTAACCTGTACATCATCAGCCCGAGCTCGGCCATACAGTCCGCGTTCCCGGTGTTGGCGCCCTGTGCGCAGAGCAGCCCCTCGTCCACCCTATCTCACTGCTCCAGATGTTTCTTTCCCCTCTCTATATATAATCTCTCGGTCTCTCTCTATATATGTGTGTGACACGCCAATCCCGCGGCGCGATTAAGCGCGCCCCATTCACGCCAACTCTACTGAATACCATACTGGATGCGCACCTTCAGTGCATCACGCCAACCCGCCCTCGACGCTGTGACTGTCCATCATCCTGAGGTGAGGGGGTGCGATTAGCGTGGGCGCGGGCTTTTGCTGGAGAAGGCCCACGCCAATCACGCAAGGGGGGGATGGCGCGATTGGCGTGATGCAGTTTCACGCCAGTCGCGCGGGGCGGGATTGACGTGACTAAATCGTGCCGGGTGGGATTGGCGTGAACGGGGCGCGATTAATCGCGCCGCGGGATTGGCGAATAAATCCTAGTGGAGATATGGAGATCGACGATGCTCGTACTTGATCCACAGACACCTGGTTTCCCCAGAGTGGCGCTTGCGAACAGCCGGACAGGCGCATCCCACCACTCGCGCCCACCACCTGCTCGTCCCAGTTCACAACGAGGTCCCCGTGCCTCGCATCCAGATATCCCCGGAATACGAGCCCCCTTGCATGTGTTCAACCCATGAGGCTCCGTATAAAGAGAGAGAGCCAACACCGGAAGAGAAGCGGCCCCCTACGAGAGAGAGTGCCCAGTGGAGAGGTGACACACGGGCGGCCATATCCCATCACCCAAATGCACCCAGCAGCCTCATCCCTTTTCACAATCAAAACTGGAAAGCATGTGCCGGACCGCTCGCACCGCTAGGGAGGCACTGCCAGCAAGGCGCTGGAGGGAAAACCGCGCCCCATCTGTTCACAACGAACAGGCGGTTGTCCGCGTAAACCAAGAGCCACCGTTTCCTTCTCACGCACGCATACTCAGCCCTGCGCAGCCGTACCTTATTGAAATACGCCCGAGCTGCGGCCAAGTCTTTGCTAAGCGGCGCGCGGCCGTCACGTGTGAGCACCCCCATACAAAGCATGCACGCGCCGCTTCCCGCCTTGGCTCCTGTCTGCGACCGCCCGCGCCCCAGAACGTCACTCCTCACCCTCTGTCTCCCGCAGTCTGCATATCTCACGTCGCAGATGCCACTATGCCGTCAGTCGAACGTGCTCAGCCTCCACGATCCCTGCTGTCCACAGGCTGTCCAAGATCTTTGTAGCGGCAGATAGGGCGGCCACGCTGAGGTGACGGGCGGGGATGTGGGCGGGCGGCAGTGCAGTGGAGTGGGGCGAAACGGCGCTTTCACAGGCGAGCAGGATGCGACCGGCACTGCCAGAAAAGCTTGCATGCGCAGCAGATGCAGAGAGAGAGAGAGAGAGAGAGAGAGAGGAGGAAGAGCCGGAGTTGGGGGAGGGGCTGCCAACAGGAGCGTGAGGGATGGGATGCACGCTAAGGCCGGGGAGGTCATCACCCTGGCGTAGCTCACAGCTGAGTGTATATCCTTAGGAACCCCTGTCGCCAGGCCCCAGGGCACCCCTTGAGTGTCCCCGCATCGGGCGGGCAGGATCGAATTGCAGGATCCAGCGTCGCCATGAGTTGTGCTCCGCTGATTGTGGAGGGAGGCAGGAGACCTCCGATCCTTTTTCACGGACAAGAGAGGGGGAAGAGGGCTGAGAGGGACCGGAGGGGGACCTCGATAGCCGTGGATCAGGATCTGTGATGCCTTCAGCATGCTTTCTTGGAGACACGTGCGGATGTTCGTCTCGAGCCGATGGATCACTGCGCCCAACCTCCAACCCCGCTCAAGACGACCACCACTGCACCGCCCGCCTTCCCCCACACCACTTACCCTTCCCGCCCCCTCGACCCTCGACAATCCCTTTCACCTCTCCCCCGAATCACCCTACCTCCGGCGCGCACCACACACCCTCCAGAGGCGCGAGAGCGCTTCCTCGCAAAGAAGTGGGCAATACACCAACGTCCACTCAGCGCCCCTATCACTCACCAATGCACCTCCTGGCTCATATCTGCTGAGCATATCAGCAGGCTACATCTCGCCAGAAGGTGCACCGCCAGTCTCAGAGTTATAGCCGCCGTGCCCTCCCCGCGATCCGCATCATACCTCGGGAGTGCCACGGCATCCCACCTCCGAAATGCCACGGCATCCCACCTCGCGAGTGCCACGGCATCCCACCTCGCGAGTGCCACGGCATCCCACCTCCCGAGCGCCAACTCATCCCAGCTGGCACAGTGTCCCCTCACCAGGCACCAACAAAGGCACGGCACAACCGCACGCATGACCACACTGGGTCGCCATCCGCTATTGGGGGGCACCGTGGACATGGTCGCCCGAGGGGGAAGCTCCCGAAGTCCCTGAGCTCGGAGATGAAGCCGTGGCCTTTGGTCTTGAGCGGGGACCGCGAGGCTGCTCCTTGCCCGGCAACTGCGCGACCTTGTACCTGTTCCAATACGTGGTGTGCCATTCACCTTGTCCCCCAGCGCTTCCCAGTCACGCGCCTTGCTTCCCAGGGTCACGATGACACTACGCTCCCCCCTGGGGACGCATTCAACGCGTCCGTGGCTGGACAGCACAACACGCGGTGGGCGATTCTGTTCTCCTCGGGGATGCAGTCAGAGTCGAGTGGTGACGCCTTGGAAGGTGCCTGGAAGTCAGGGGCAGCACTGGGGCCACTCACCACTGACGGCCGTCCGTGCGACCCGCTGGAAGAAGTACACCGCCTGCGACCAGGCCGCCCTCCGCCTCCTGCTCAGAGGGCAGCCGGGCCGGGCCGCGATGCGTGCTCGCTCTGCTGGCACCACCAACGGGCAGACACTTGGCGCCATTGCGAGGGCATCATCACAGGCAACCGCCCTCCACGCTCAGCGTGCCCTGCCACCACTCACGCTGCGCGCTCCACCGCCACTGTTCCCGAGCGCCGCTCAATCCACATGGCGCGACCAGCTCTGTGACACGACACACAGCAGAACCACAGTAACATGGGGAGGACCTCACACGAAGAACACGCGAGCGATACTGAATTTAGAGAGGCTCAATGCGTTTTGTGTACATGGGAAATAGTTTTTCACGAGCGCAGATTCCGCTATCTCGCCACCATCCGGAACGACCCACGGCCGTTCCACCACGTGAACGTATCAGGATGTCCCGATGGATGTATCGCCTGCTACGGGTGTGGATCAGCCCCCCATTGGCCCTCCGAGCTGCCCTTGCAGTGTGGGCGCCTCGGGAGCCACCTTGTTCAGGTCGACCCTCACACCGCAGAACCCGTCGAAGTACACGGCTCCCATGGCGAGGCTCTCCACGGGCCCTGCAGCGAACCCCATCATCCCCTTCCTGACTACTGAGCCCCGGCACGCGCCTTCAGCCAGCCCCTGCGCCCGCCGCTAATGCCAGAGCACACAGCAGTCTGCCGCCTGAAGGCCGGTGGCAGCGTGCTCAAATGCATGCCTCACAGTTTTGGAACTCTGGCTCCGCAGCTTGGGCTCTCGCTCCTTGCCTCTACCGGTGCCTGCAACCCCGCCGCATGCCCAAGCTGCTGCCGGCACCATTCCGCAAGCCAGCGGTGCCCGTCTCTGGCATCGGCATTGGGGGGCAAGCCTACCAATGACGCGCTGGTCCATTTCGTATGCGGACCGCAAGAGACGGAAGGCCTCGGCCGTATCTTCCCAGCTGAAGCCCGCACCACCCGGCACCGTTTGCCCTCCTCGCATCGCTGCGCCCAATCGTGGGCACGGAGCACAAAGCTTGAGCATCCAATCCGGTGGCAGTGCATATCGAGCTTTGTGCTCCATCTGTACTACACCCGGATAGGATTGGATCGGATCGGATGCTCGAGCTATGTGCTCCGTGAGTACCGCGCCTGGATTGGATGCTTGATCTTTGTGCTCCGTATGTACCGCGCATGAATTAGGGTTGCTACACCAGAAGGCGGGTTGGAACACTGTCTGCGACACTTGCATCAGGCCTTACCCTGGGGAGTAGACCACACCCTGTCAGGCAGGGCAAAGAACAATGGAAAGCACTGGAGGATCAGATGTCGGGTTTGAGTTGGGGAGCATGGAAATGAGGAAAGGGAAGTGCCTTACACATGTGAAGCTGACATGGACAACTTTTGAGCACGGGTCGGATGCGCGCGCACTGCGCTGCTTGCATACCCGCTCGAATTGAAGAGGCTGGAAGAGGCTCCCACCGCAGACGGAGCCCACCACAGCCCTCGGGGGAGTGTGTGCAGTGGCTGGGAGGGCCATCCCTTAGCAGGTCCACTACAACCCGTGTGGGGGAGGGCTCAGCGCACAGGATGAGATGGGTTGAAACCTGGTAGGGTCCACCGTAGCCTCAGGTGCGGTGCCGATGAAGGTGAATGCCACGTCAACAAAGTAGGTGGCAGTCTGACGGGAAGGGGGCAGGTTGTAGAGAATAGCCTTCATCCGGCCGTAGGTGTTTGCTTCGATGTCTAGTCCCAACAAGGCAGCCGTCCAGTCTGAGAGCGCTTCGAGGCAAAGCTGGCGCCAAATCAAGCGTTCTCGGCAGCGCGGCTGCCTGACTCACGGCGAGCCTGGGGCCAAACCCTAGACCCTACCTATCATCACACCCGGCCCTGCTCACAGCGAAGGGCCGCACCTGGGATCCGCATGCGCCTATCATCACACCCGGCCCTGCTCACAGCGAAGGGCCGCACCTGGGATCCGCATGCGCCTATCATCACACCCGGCCCTGCTCACAGCGAAGGGCCGCACCTGGGATCCGGTGCCTGAATCGTACGAGCTCATCTCGCCGGAGCATGATGGCGGGCTCTTTCGCCGCAAACACAGCAGCTGGTTTGCGGACAACCTTTCGCATGCCTGCACGCACACGAGAGACCGCTGCTTGGAGGAAACCCGACGATGTCAGACCAGGCTGCTCCAGGGGGCCCAGCAGCGTAGCGCAGACCCAGCGTACGAAAGGCTGCTGCAAATCGCCGAGCTCATGCATGATCTTCTTACGAAGACAAGCACGGGAGCGAAAGCGTACTCGTCAAGGTCTCGGCTGTTTGTCTAAACCGGTTCCTAAATGCCCGTGACAAGACCCGATTGTGTTGTGTTGCAATTGGGATCAGGCAGTGACATGGGCATGTAGGAACCGGTTTAGATAACCGACCGAGACCTTCACGCCTATAGCACAAGGGCACCTGACAGCGTCCCTAAGTGGTTCACGCCTATAGCACAAGGGCACCTCACAGCGTCCCTAAGTGGTTCACGCGTATAGCACGAGGGCACCTGACAGCGTCCTAAGTGGTTCACGCCTATAGCACAAGGGCACCACAGCGTCCCTAAGTGGTTCACGCCATAGCACGAGGGCACCTGACAGCGTCCCTAAGTGGTTCACGCCTATAGTTCACGTTCACCTATAGCACAAGGGCACCTGGCAGCGTCCCTAAATGGTTCACGCCTATAGCACAAGGGCACCTGACAGCGTCCCTAAGTGGTTCACCCGGCGTTTATCCGAAAGCTAGCACCACCCAGGGACACAGGTGTGCGCGATCACCTGGATCTGTCACGGAGGCAAGGCGAGAGTCCGCCAGGGCGAGCTCAAACTTGCCGAGTTGCGAGAGTGCCTCGCTTCGGATGATGCGCGCGATGGTGTGCTCGGGACTCGTTCGGAGGCACTGGGAGCATCGACGGATCTGCAGCTGCCACTGCGCCTTCTTTCCTGCGCACCGGGCTGCTTCGGGCGCAAGTGGTACACTCCCCGTTTGCGGCGCCATGAGAACGAGACATGATTGCGGCGCCATGAGAACGAGACATGATTGCGGCGCCATGAGAACGAGACATGATTGCGGCGCCATGAAAACGAGATATCATTGGTCTTTTGAACTGCTTAGAGCTTGAACTTATGAACTTCTCTTACCGGGATCCCTCACGACTAATACCACCCCATCTTCACGGGATGAGGTGAACGGGTAGGTGGGCGGCTCGGCGGTGTAGGTTCGAAAAGTCTTTTCGCGCGCGTTATGCGTCGCTTGCAAGCTACATCTCCGCTAACTTGGATGCCCAATGGCAGAAAATGTGCGTGCTTTTGACAAAGGACGCTCGAAGCGGCGCGTACGAACTTCTGTGTCCGTGTTGGCTCAACCAGGTGCAAAGGGGCCCACACATTCAAAGAGCCGTGCTTCAAAGGGCTTAGCCTCCCTGAAGCAGCATAACGAGTTCGGCAACCTGTAGCCGATCTGCTGCTACAATACTACCATCCCTGGTGTCGAGATAGGGCCGACAAACCTAACTTCGTCTGCAGAGTTAATAACATTTTCCACAACTTTTCGCTGAAAGTTTGGGATATTTCGGTATCCCCGTTGCATCCGTCAAGGTACAGCTCCAATATGTTCGCTGCTTCTTGGTACAACTTGTCCGCTTGCTCAAAATTCTTTCACAAAACCAGGGCCCCTCCGCGCGCTTCAATTATAAACGTCACAAGAATGTCAAATGCGCTAAGATATACAGCGGGCCCAGCAGGACGCCTGCAAGCTCATAGCGTCCGTCTCGCAAGCTGTACTAGTCACTGAGAAGGCTGGGCGCTCGAAGATAAGGATATCTTACAGAGCGTGGATGTCTGACTGGAAACTTCGAGGGGATACAAAACGATAAACGGGGCACAAGACTTTCAGCTACCTGGTCCTTGTTGTATGCTTCATTTCCTTCTCGTTCTAAAGCCTTCGCGCTATCTATGGCAAGGGATATTTTGCGGTCGAAGGGTAGAGTTGTATCCACACGCTGAAAGCTTGCCGTGCGATATCTTTCCAAAGCCTTCCATTCTGGTTCACTGCACTCAGCGGCGAGCGCACGCACATATGTCAGCGGCGAGCGCACAAATATACGAGATTAATAGAAACGGGCTTGAGGAAATATGGAAATATGTTCCCGAAAACGCGCATGGGACGCACGCGGATTCGAGAACGAAGATAACTGGGTTACCTTGAAGTCAACTCCATGGCTATCTCCAAGGAGCTTGCTATCCCAGTGGAGTGCTTGCACATAGCCGATACTCGTTCATATTGCGGCGCACAGCGTGGGAGGTTCTAGAGTGATAACTTCCTCGGGGTTTCACCCTGGGGTACTATATGTCGTCGTCTCCATAATACTTCACGCAACAACAGCGCGACAAATATGTGCTCATTCGTTATTGGTGCTTGGTAGCCTTAATCCAAGTTCAAAGATATCACACGACACGTGTTGTCAGTATCCGCTCGCAGATCATCACTGTAAGTATCATCACGGTATTATAGAGTGTGGTAAATTTACAAACGGCAAGCTATCAAGCCTGCGCTGGGCTCCAGCGAGAAGGAAAGCGGCATATAGCATAGCATAAAGCAGCTCCAGCTGGAAGCTGAAAAGAGGAGGAAATATAATTATCAAGATGAACAAAGATGAAAAAACAAAACAATATGTGAACGCGGCCTTCATGTTTAGACAGCCATACGTAAGCCATTCGATCGGACGACAGCGACATACAGTCGAGTGACGTGACAAGCGTGACATGACAGGTGGTCGGCATCGCATCGGCAGTTCGGCATGTGGCACAGCACACGCGGACGATGCGACGCGAGTGTCACTGAGAATCATCGACCGCACGACGACGAGTGTCAGGCCTTCGCTTGTAACGTTAGGGGGCCGTGCGTGGACTAAAACTGTAGGACTTTTTCTCTCACTCGCGCTCGTCCGATGATCTGACGATCGAATGACGATGACGCTCCGCCTGCGATGCGCTCGCGGCTGACGATGACGATGACGTTCTTTCGTTTGTTTTGTGTTTGTTTTGTGTGACGCTCCCCCGCCCGCTCGCGTTGTGTTTTCCACCACGACAGGAGGGTTTAAAAACGACTTCGCATCTCTGTGCACACTTCCGGTCCAAGACTTATCGGCACGCATAACATAATTCCTTTGTAGACGATTGTTTTTTCTTCTGGTAACAAGTTATTTTCATACAAGTCTCCCGGTCTGCGCTTCAAGCGCTTTACACAAGCTCACGATGGATTTGCGGCAAAAACAAATAGGTGTGTGCTTGGTCGAGCATAATATTTTGGGTGCACTTTGCAGCGTGTTTGCAGGCGATGTCCTCCATCATTCTGTGCTGTTTCATTTGATTGGTTCTGGTTCGATCGGGGTTTGTAGATGCTGTCGTCAAAATGCTAAACCTGAACTCACCGGCTGTTACGACGAGCACCGAGGAGGAGGATTTCAAGGTTTTGGTGCTGGATCCTTTCACGCGCGATATCATCGCACCACTGCTCAAAGTCAACGAATTACGTAAATACGGCATCACCTTGCATCTTATGCTAGGAGCTGATCGACAACCAATTTCAGACGTGCCGGCCATCTATTTTGTCGCTCAAACCGAGCAAAATGTGAAGCGAATAGCTCTGGACGTGTCTGTGCCCCTCTACGATACTTTCCACTTGAACTTTAGCTCACCACTTCCGCGACCGTCTCTTGAAGAGCTTGCATCAGAGTGTGTGAAAACGGATAGTATCAGCAGAGTAAACAAGGTGTACGATCAATATTTAGGTTTCGTTTCTCTTGAGAAGGGGTTGTTCTCCCTCGCACAACCGCGATCATACGTGAAGCTGAACGATCCTGCTGCCAAAGATACCGATGTTGAGGTCCGTACCAGCCTGCTGAACTGGCTGCGTGAGAAGTCCAGGATGTTTGTTTTGCAAACTTCACATAGCCCTTCAATCGTCGCACGATCTTTATTCACACCATTGCATGCCGTGCTTTAAAACCATTCTTCAAACTGCTTTTCAGCAGGCGTGTGACCTCTGATTTTCACGTTGTTTTGTTTCAACCGCAGCAAGCCGTGGCGGGGATGGTCGAGGGTATATTCTCTGTGCTCGTCTCCCTTGGTGTGGTGCCCATTATCCGCTGCCCAAAGGGCGGAGCGGCCGAGATGGTGGCATCCGAGCTCGAGAAGCGATTGCGTGATCACTTGGTAAAGCCCTGCACACACACCACAATCTTCCGAGAGCCCGTATTGGCGCCCGTATTGAACGATCCCTAGAGCAGAAGCTTGCTCACTCTCGAGGGCCTGTAGCACGCCCGATAACAGAGGTTTCCGTGGCAGCCACCTCCTCGCGCCCATCTATTTTCCTCTGCGCGGCATCTTCCCCCAAAATTCGGTTCCCAGGGAACGCGTGTAAGAGCCAATTGTCGCATAACTTCATCTGCTGATGCTCATATCCCTTCTTCTTCTTCCCGAGTTGCTCGCCGCCTCATCCGCGTGGCTTCGTTTCGCACCTCGCAGCTCCACCGCGCGCGTGACTCACGCGATCGTTCTCACCGCGTTCTGCGTGACGTTCGGGTTTTGCTGGACACCCCTAACGCGTTTGACGTCAGTATTCACCCTGCGACGTATTCGCCAACAGTCCAATCCTCTGCTGCACACGCTCGGCGTCTCTGAGTCGCCCGAGTACCTCTTGCTGAACTCGTCACCTCGTGGCCCTCCCCGCGAGGGCCGAAGCCCGCGCCCTCTAGCTGGGGCGATGGGCAGGACGCGCCTTCTTGGCTCACACTGCAGCCCTCCCGCCTCCCCCCCCCTTCCCCGGGCGCACTGCGACACAGGTGACCCGAAACAACCTGTTCACGGAGGCCTCCCAGGCGGGCGGCAGCTTCCAGCGGCCCCTACTGTGCCTATTCGATCGCAACTTCGAGCTCGCGGTCGCGGTGCAACACGGCTGGACCTACCAGCCCCTCGTGCATGAGATGATTGGATTGAATCTCAACCGCGTCACCGTCAAGGTATGCCCCCCGCGCCGTGCCTCCTGTTCGTCCCCAACCCTCGGCGAATGCGACGAGTACCGAGCGGCAACTGAGATGTGCTCACCAGAAGCGGAGACAATGTCAACTTTTCAAGCTCGAGCAACCGGATCGATCACTCCCGAGGTGTTTGAGGTTTCCCAAAGATGCCGGTGCCGGTGTTTGAGGTTTCCCAAAGATG
>LGRX02015845.1:0-11318 GCA_001247695.2 Cymbomonas tetramitiformis | reverse complement strand
CCCCTCAAATCACTGCCCACGGCACGGCCGTCACGGTTGGTGATTGTGGGCCTTGTCGGGGGGCATAAGGTGTGACGTGTGACCTCCAAGCACCCCTCAGATCACTGCCCACGACACAGGTGTCACGGGCAGTGATTGTGGGCCTTGTCGGGGGGCATAAGGTGAGACGTGTGACCTCCAAGCACCCCTCAGAACACTGCCCACGACACAGGTGTCACGGGCAGTGATTGTGGGCCGTGTGGGGGGGGGCATAAGGTGAGGCGTGTGACCCCCAAGCACCCCTCAGATCACTGCCCATGACAAAGCCGTCACGTCTAGTGATTGTGGGCCATGTGGGGGAGCATAAGGTGAGGCGGGTGACCCCCAAGCACCCCTCAAATCATTGCCCACGACAAACCGGACTAAGCTGTTACGGGCGGTGATTGTGGGCCGTGTGGGGGGGCAAGAGGTGAGGCGGGTAACCCCCAAGCACCCCTCAGATCAATGCCCACGACAGAGTCGTCACGGGCAGTGATTGTGGGCCGTGTTGGGGGGCATAGGGTGAGGCGAGTGGCCTCCAAGCACCCATCAAATCACTGCCCATGACAGAGCTGTCACGGGCGGTGATCGAGGGCTGTGATGGATACAAGATACCCGCCACAAGATACCATACATACTCACGTCCCCGCCCCCCTTCCACCATACAGTAATCACTCACCTTTAAGAAAACTGTAGATTCCAAGTCAGCCAGCTTTTCTCATCGAGTTGGGTACCTTCCCCCCCCCTAGCGCCAGCGGCCTGTGAGAACGCTATGGATAGTGGACCGCGATCTCGTGAGCCAACAACCCTCTTAACACGCAACTCCCGACCCATGGGCATCCACAACAACCCACCACAAAACATACCTCGGGGTACAGGCGCGTGCCCGGGGAGTTGTCCCCACATATTGAACATCCCAACCTTCTACAACCGGGCGCCTTGCCACCATGATGCACACCGTCGCCCATACGGTACCGCCCACTATCACATGGAGCCCCTAAGGATCCATCACACCGCACCACATATATTCAGTGTGCCCTACCCACATGCGCCCACGGTCCGCCGCACTAACCCGAAACAACCACATATATCCTACAGGCGACACCCCCTCATGGTCGCGTGTCAGAGGAGTTGTCCTCACACCGCACCACATATATTCAGTGTGCCCAACCCACATGCGCCCACGTTCCGCCGCACACATCCGAAACAACCACATACATCCTACCGGCCACACCCCCATATGGCCGCGTGTCAGAGGAGCTGTCCTCACACCGCACCATACATATTCGGTGTGCCCTACCCACATGCGCCCACGGTCCGCCGCACCGACCCGAAACAACCACATACATCCTACCCATCACACCTCCATATGGTCGCGTGTCAGAGGAGCTGTCCTCACACCGCACCATATATATTCAGTGTGCCCTACCCACATGCGCCCACGGTCCGCCGCACCGACCCGAAACAACCACATACATCCTACCCACCACACCCCCATATGGTCGCGTGTCAGAGGAGCTGTCCTCACACCGCACCATATATATTTAGTGTGCCCATCCTACATGCGCCCACGGTCCGCCGCACCGATCCGAAACAATATACGTCTTGTTATGTTTTACTATCAAGACGTACCAAACCAATACATATCTACAAGTGGAGCCACGGGTCCGGGGGCGCGCCTCGAGCCTTGAATCACAAGGACACGCGCACGCCTCTCCTAACCCACCGGTTGTAATCCACAACTACCCCAAAAGAAGATGCCTTGAAGACGAGTAGCCACGGGTACAGGGGGCGCGCAGCGAGCCTTGAATCAGGCCACGCGCACGCCGCTCCCGACCCACCGGCACATCGTCGGGGAAAAGAAAAACAACCTTCCGTCATGTAACCTTACCGGCCGGTCGAAGGAGTACCCTCCCGAGCTGAACACCATCCAGAAACCAACACAAGTGGAACACGCTTGTACGCACGTCTCTTTTTAAGCAACCTCTGACGGCGGAACGTATTACATAAATTAGGTTTAAGATAGGCGATCGGTTTCAGGAATCACAGAAAACTCACCGGGGGTTCCGCAGGCTCTTCAGGCACGCCGTCTTCTTCCCCCGCGGGCTCCTCATTGGAGTCCTCATTGAGGTCCAACTCGACTGCTGCAGCACCGGCTTGACCAGCTTGGCCCACAACCTGCACACGCGAAAACCCGTTCAGATCACTCCCCACGCGACAAAGCTGTCACGGGCCGTGTCGGGGGGCACGGGGTGAGACGTGTGACCCCGGAGCACCCTTCACTTCACTGCACATCACGACAAAGGCACAAAGCTGGCAAGGGCCGTGCTTGTGGACTTGTGGGGGAGCAAGGGAGGGGTTCACCTTCCATGGTCGCAATTGCTTGACCGAGCTCACGCACGCCCAGTCGTTCATGTGTTCATCCAACGATGGAATCGCCGAAATGAGACTGGAACCGGCAAATGAGACTCAAATGAGACAGGGTATTTTTTTGCGGAATTTTGGTTCCAGGGGCCATATGGATGTGGTATCCATGATTAAAAACGAATTTCGTCGAGAAATTTTGGTTTTAGAGGCATAAAGTGGCCAAAAACACGCCGCGATGGCCGAAAAATCTGAGTATCGAAAAAAGTTGCACAAGATAAGACTATTGCGATATGTACATTTAAGAAACTTGAAAATATGTTATAAAAACAATGTAAGTTGAAAATTTATGGAAAATCCATGTCTACCCCTATCTTAGAGTGTTTTTTGGAGGTGTTTCGTGTCTCGTAAAGCGGCGACACACTGAAAACTTGGGGAAAACAAGCTAATTTATGTTGTTAAGATGGCTTATGCTAAGATTTATTACACATATCGTGTATTATTGTCAAAATATATCATAGGAAACAGAGGTCACTTCACCAAGAGCGAATGAATGAGTAAAATGAGGCTTTTGAAGCCATTTTGCCTTAGGGTTTGACTGTGCACACTCAAAACTTGGGAAATCACTCTATTTTATGTTGTTATGGTGGACCAAGTTAAGTTTTATCATACACGTTGCATATTATTGTTGAAATACGTCATAGGAAACGAAGGTCACTTATCCCAAAGCAGGCGGATGGGTAAAATGAGGCCTTAAAAGCCATTTCGGCTCAGGGTTTGACCGTGCACATCGTGCCAGTGGTCCTATCCTACCCAAATCGCTGCTCGTGCGGCGTCTCTCAACCCACTTTCTTGCCGCCCTATAGTCTGCAAGCTAAGATGAAAACGCAGGTCCCAATCGAGCCGTGGTACACCGAGGCAAATCAACGAAAACACTCCTGCAACCTGTGATTCACAAGATGCTTGTCAGCCGGGGTGTCGGGACTCGAACCCGACCTGTGTAGTTTTTAGCTACACAGGCCACCAAGCACCCCCATCTTACTCTAGAAGATCGTCTTCGTGGCTCCGCGCCCCAAGAACTTACTGGGCACAAGCCAAACTCCGAAAGCAAAAATGTGGTAAGCCCCTCCTTATTTCAACTTGGGCTATGTGATGAGCACGAGGGAACTCAGCATGAGCTCTCGAGTCCCCCCGTGTGCGATGTCCGTGGATACTCGCCCCACAGACTACACGATGAAGCAATTTTGTGGACCATCTGCGCCGTCCCTCCTCCAACTTGGCATACACAAGACGCTTGTGAGCGGGGGTGTCGGGACTCGAACCCGACCTGTGTAGTTTTTAGCTACACCGGCCACCAAGCACCCCCATCTTACTCGAGAAAATCATGTTTGTGGCTCCGCACCCCAAGAACTCACTACACCAGGCCTTGTAAACTCCGATTGCACAAAAAGAGTAAGTCCCTTCTAGTTTCAAACTGGTTGTGTGATGTGCACAAGGGAACTCGACATGAGCTCCCGTATTCCCCTGTATGCTAGGTTCGTTGGTACGCGCCCCCCAAACTACACGAGGCAAAAATTCCCTTGGAAATGAGTGGTATGAGATGTGAGCACACATTTCGACTCAGGGTTTAGCTATGAAACCCCACTGCGTCTGTGTCAAATATACCTGGGCATATCTCTACTTCACACCATACGCGCCCTCACGTTGCACCTCCGAAATTCTGCAGTGGACCAGGTTGAGGACTATCCGACGAGGAGAGCCGCATACAGGGATGCCCAGAAATGTGACTCGGCTGGAAGGGGACGGTGCCAGCAACACGCACCAGTTTGCGGCCGCCTGAAGTAGTGGCGAGATCGTTAATGCGCGCCACCGCCCAGTGGCACAGCTCGTTTCCTTCGATATCCCACAGGTACCTGCCACCCCACATGCCGCCACCCCCCGCGGCCTGAACGACACGCCACCCCCCACGGCCTGAAGCACGCACCTGAAGGCGGTCCTCCGGAAGTTTGACCTCGAGTACTATTTGCTGAAGAGATAAATGGCACGCACCCGAACAGAAATCGAGAGTGGAGCCAACTCAATCTGGAGGTCACTTCAATCTCAAGAGTTCAAGAGACTGGTGGCACAAACTGGAAGATAGATGCAAGTGCCTCCGCGTTCGTACCGCGACAATTAAATACGGTGGGAAATGTCTTATTGAACTCTTCGCCAACTATTGAGTACAACGTTTGTCCCGGCTTCACTTAAACAAAAATATTTTTTGAAACCTCGGTGTTATCAGGCACAGATTTTCAGGGCAAGCAACGTTTATGGAAAAACCATATTGCAGCAGGACCCTCATGGAATGAACACCCGCCAACATCACTCAGAGAACAGATGGCGCATCTTGGTTCCTTGAGTAGCAATCCGGCGCCGGACGAAGACTTTTGCCTGTGATATCATAGCGTTCGATACACTGAGTGAGCGACTCTGAAGCCCTCCATGTAGTGTCTCGCTGTGGCATAAGAGATATGTGATATGGCATAGCAAGTTTTCGCGTCTAAAACGTGCGCTAACAGGGCTCGGACGGTCACATCACATGCGTTCAAATCAATAGAGAAAAAATGCGTGACATACCATGTATCCACACATACTCATCCCGGCTGCGACCGGGAGAAGAACATAGGGGAGACCAGCAGCCTGAAGTGCACCGGATGAAGGTTACTGAGAATCAACGTTCGGAGGCAGCACTGCAATAACTTAGCAGTCCTGAAGGTGGGATACTAAACAACCATAAGAAGCAAGCTGGGCAATATACTTTGCTGTGGCGTGAAATAGCTTTGCTGAGGCAGTGTGTTAAGGAGCTGAAATTCAGAAGACCCTGAACCCTGAGAAAGTATACCCTACTCGGCGCTAGCAGCGTTAGTTGCGGGCAGCTCAACCCATAGGAAGCTCCAGCTGACAGAGTAGTGCATATTGAGATTATCAGAAGTCCAATATCCGGATAAGCCCTGCTTTCCAGGAAAACGGACGCTCATCCGAGCTCATACTTTTGAACGACCTAAGAACTGCTCTCCATGGAGCCGAAGCAAACGCTCATAGGCTTTCCATCACTGAGACACTAGTGCTTTGCGCGCCAGGATGCACAGTTGTGTGTCGTGTTCACGTCCATGCGTGACACGGTCACGAAGGTGGTCCACAGTTGAAGCACGTGTCTTGTATGCTCCAATGCATAATCAGCTTTGAAGTATTTGCTTCTGAACATGCGGCCAACGCGGCAGGCGAACTTTGATGTGACAACTTCAGCCTGATGTTCGAAGACGGTGAACTAGAAGGGTGGGGTTTTCCCCGCAATATGGCCGATTCGGGCTACCACGACCTGTGGTTTGATGATCCTCCGAACCCATTCACGCAAGAGGACTGGCACCATCCAACAGAGGTCACAACCCATAGCTAAACGTTCCCTTTTCGTTGACGTTAGGGCAAGAACGCTTTGTACATGGTATTATTTTTCACTCGATCCAGTTCAAAGAGAGCTATGAACCAGACACCATCACAAGTTTTGTCCAAATACTTCAAAGCTGATTATGCATTGGAGCATACAAGACACGTGCTTCAACTGTGGACCACCTTCGTGACCGTGTCACGCATGGACGTGAACACGACACACAACTGTGCATCCTGGCGCGCAAAGCACTAGTGTCTCAGTGATGGAAAGCCTATGAGCGTTTGCTTCGGCTCCATGGAGAGCAGTTCTTAGGTCGTTCAAAAGTATGAGCTCGGATGAGCGTCCGTTTTCCTGGAAAGCAGGGCTTATCCGGATATTGGACTTCTGATAATCTCAATATGCACTACTCTGTCAGCTGGAGCTTCCTATGGGTTGAGCTGCCCGCAACTAACGCTGTTAGCGCCGAGTAGGGTATACTTTCTCAGGGTTCAGGGTCTTCTGAATTTCAGCTCCTTAACACACTGCCTCAGCAAAGCTATTTCACGCCACAGCAAAGTATTTCGCCCAGCTTGCTTCTTATGGTTGTTTAGTATCCCACCTTCAGGACTGCTAAGTTATTGCAGTGCTGCCTCCGAACGTTGATTCTCAGTAACCTTCATCCGGTGCACTTCAGGCTGCTGGTCTCCCCTATGTTCTTCTCCCGGTCGCAGCCGGGATGAGTATGTGTGGATACATGGTATGTCACGCATTTTTTCTCTATTGATTTGAACGCATGTGATGTGACCGTCTGAGCCCTGTTAGCGCACGTTTTAGACGCGAAAACTTGCTATGCCATATCACATATCTCTTATGCCACAGCGAGACACTACATGGAGGGCTTCAGAGTCGCTCACTCAATGTATCGAACGCTATGATATCACAGGCAAAAGTCTTCGTCCGGCGCCGGATTGCTACTCAAGGAACCAAGATGCGCCATCTGTTCTCTGAGTGATGTTGGCGGGTGTTCATTCCATGAGGGTCCTGCTGCAATATGGTTTTTCCATAAACGTTGCTTGCCCTGAAAATCTGTGCCTGATAACACCGAGGTTTCAAAAAATATTTTTGTTTAAGTGAAGCCGGGACAAACGTTGTACTCAATAGTTGGCGAAGAGTTCAATAAGACATTTCCCACCGTATTTAATTGTCGCGGTACGAACGCGGAGGCACTTGCATCTATCTTCCAGTTTGTGCCACCAGGCTCTTGAACTCTTGAGATTGAAGTGACCTCCAGATTGAGTTGGCTCCACTCTCGATTTCTGTTCGGGTGCGTGCCATTTATCTCTTCAGCAAATAGTATTCGAGGTCAAACTTCCGGAGGACCGCCTTCAGGTGCGTGCTTCAGGCCGTGGGGGGTGGCGTGTCGTTCAGGCCGCGGGGGGTGGCGGCATGTGGGGTGGCAGGTACCTGTGGGATATCGAAGGAAACGAGCTGTGCCACTGGGCGGTGGCGCGCATTAACGATCTCGCCACTACTTCAGGCGGCCGCAAACTGGTGCGTGTTGCTGGCACCGTCCCCTTCCAGCCGAGTCACATTTCTGGGCATCCCTGTATGCGGCTCTCCTCGTCGGATAGTCCTCAACCTGGTCCACTGCAGAATTTCGGAGGTGCAACGTGAGGGCGCGTATGGTGTGAAGTAGAGATATGCCCAGGTATATTTGACACAGACGCAGTGGGGTTTCATAGCTAAACCCTGAGTCGAAATGTGTGCTCACATCTCATACCACTCATTTCCAAGGGAATTTTTGCCTCGTGTAGTTTGGGGGGCGCGTACCAACGAACCTAGCATACAGGGGAATACGGGAGCTCCTGTCGAGTTCCCTTGTGCACATCACACAACCAGTTTGAAACTAGAAGGGACTTACTCTTTTTTTGCAATCGGAGTTTACAAGGCCTGGTGTAGTGAGTTCTTGGGGTGCGGAGCCACAAACATGATTTTCTCGAGTAAGATGGGGGTGCTTGGTGGCCGGTGTAGCTTAAAGCTACACAGGTCGGGTTCGAGTCCCGACACCCCCGCTGACAAGCGTCTTGTGTATGCCAGGTTGGAGGAGGGACGGCGAAGATGGTCCACAAAATTGCTTCATCGTGTAGTCTGTGGGACGAGTATCCACGGACATCGCACACGGGGGGACTCGGGAGCTCATGCCGAGTTCCCTCGTGCTCATCACATAGCCCAAGTTGAAATAAGGAGGGGCTTACCACATTTTTGCAATTGGAGTTTGGCTGGGCCCAGTAAGTTCTTGGGGCGCGGAGCCACGAAGACGATTTTCTAGAGTAAGATGGGGGTGCTTGGTGGCATGTGTAGTTTTCAACTACACAGGTCGGGTTCGAGTCCCGACACCCCCGCTCACAAGCGTCTTGTGCATGCCAGGAGGAAGATCCCCATTGCTTTTTTATTTGGAAAACGCCCTAGTGCACTTCGGCCGGAATCGATTTGAGGTCAGGCTTTCAACCTTTTTTGCATACAGGGCGGCCTGAAAGTGGGTTGAGAGACTTGTATTAGGTATATTAGTTTCGTAGAAGTGCACTTACGGGTGTGCTTGTTTGGTCCAGGCCAAGGCTGGTTTTGGGTTCCGGCAGGGTGAAACCCAAAGTGAAATTGCAGGTTTCACCCTGAACCCAAAATGAACATCTTTCTACGTACCGCCAACGCATATTTTCATACTTGCACTTACTCCACGTCAAAAGTACCGTTCTAAACACAACTTATCTCGCCACGATGCTGCGCGAGCCGTGATTTGTGTAGAATAGGTCTGCTAGCACGGTTGCGTTGTCACTTTTTTGCATCGCATTATCGAATATTCAACCAAGTGCACTCCCAAGTTATAGTTCAAACTGGAATAAACGACTGTGTTATTATATGTATTGCTATACCTAGAAATGATATGCATACACGATTTGATACAGGCATGGTAAGGGTTCATAGCCAAACCCTGAGCCAAAATGTCTGCTAGGCCTCATCGTTCACTCATTCACTTGCCCTCGGATATGTTACCTTTGTTTCTCGGATGGTTATATACATCAAATATGTGTAAGTTCCACGAAAAAAATTGGACTCAAACGAGTGAGAGCATGGATACGCTCACTTTCGCGATTCCGCCCTTGTACAACCATTATACGATCGGCCCCGTAATGCCATTTCCCCACCGGAGAGTGGTTGAAGTTGGAAAAATCCAATTTTTCCCACGGGGTTCACATTGTTACGCATTAAGCAATGCAAAGTATATAAAAAATACATACTTGAAAAAGTTTTGGGGATTTTTCGTCGAGAATCGTATTTTTGGTGATTTTTCTGAGTTCGCGTGGCAGAAAAACACACTAAATCGTCGAAAAAACATCAAATTTCTCAAAATTTGCATTCGAGAATGTTATTTTTTGTTTAAGTGCATCAAATGTGTGTAAATTCCACAAAAAAAAATGACCCCAAAAAATGAGACTGGAATGAGACTGGGGCCAGTCTCATTCCGGCGATTCCATCGTTATCCCAAATCGCGTGGCGGGCACAACACGCATCTTGTTGGTGACAATTCGCGACTCCGTTCTGACCTGCGTGGGTATCGGCTAAAGGTTACAAGTGTTCAACTGTATCGAAATATTCAGTGCCAGCAGCTATTCAAGATTAGCTTTCATGATATTTGTCCTATATTCAAGGGACCCAGCCCACATACGCCCACGCGTGGTGTGCCACACCAACCCCAAACAAACACATGCATAGTGCTGGCCACACCCCCTTCTGGTCGCGTGTCAGAGGAGCTGTCCTCACATCGCACCATACATATTCAGTGTGCCCAACACACATGCGCCCACGGTATGCCGCACCAACCCAAAACAACCACATACATCCTACAGGCCACACCCCCTTATGGTCGCGTGTCAGAGGAGCTGTCCTCACACCGCACCAAACATTTTCAAGGGGCCCAACCCACATGCGCCCACGGTCTGCCGCACCAACCCCAAACAACCGCATACATCCTACAGGGCACACCCCCTCGTTCCGGTCGCGTGTCGGAGGAGCTGTCCTCACACCGCACCATACATATTCAGTGTGCCCAACCCACATGTGCCCACGCGTGGTGTGCCACACCAACCGCAAACAACCACATACATAGTGTTGGCCACACCCCCTTCTTCTGGTCGCGTGTCAGAGGAGTTGTCCTCACACCGCACCATATATATTCAATGTGCCCTACCCACTTATGCCCACGTTCCGCCGCACCGACCCGAAACAACCACATACATCCTACAAGCCACACCCCCATATGGTCGCGTGTCAGAGGAGTTGTCCTCACACCGCACCAAACACATTCAAGGGGCCCAACCTACATGCGCCCACACTCGGTCCGCCACACCTTCGCGTCGATCGTTTCTCCCCGTGAAACGGACATATACGCAATACATAAATGGATAGATGAATAGATATGTTTTACTATCACCCCATACCAAACCAATACATATCTACAAGTGGAGCCACGGGTCCGGGGGCACGCCTCGAGCCTTGAATCACAAGGACTCGCGCACGCCACTCCTAACCCACCGGCTGTAATCCACTTCCACCCCAAACGAAAATGCTAAACAATTAGCCACGGGTACAGGGGGCGCGCCTCGAGCCTTGAATCAGGACACGCGCACGCCGCTCCCGACCCACCGGCACCTTGTACCTACGGTTGTAAACTTATAACAATTGCGATTGTGCTTTGATAGCCACAAGACACTAAAGTTGAGATTCTATAAAGTGACCACGTATGAACGCTTGGGGTTTATATGTGTAAAGTGTCCCTTCATCCCTTCCTCCCTATGATGGCCATGCGGCTAAGGTTGTCGATGTGCGCACACAATGCAGCCGGATACGCGCTTTGTCATCCCGACGATGACTATCTGCTCGAGGTGCCCGAGTGGCCGAGTCTAAGGTGGGGTGCTCCCCACTCCAGCCACATGCGGCGAACACCGGTCACCACGGCGCGGACATTGAAGCTTGCAAATGATGTACAACCACTATGGGCATCGCAACTCTGCCCCTACTGAGCTACAAGCTACGGTTTTTTGCCCTCCCGGCAGGCGCGGGGGGGGGCTGCTCGGGCGCCAAAATTCTTGTTCACTAGCGTTTGACAGGGAGCTCGGGGCCTCCCCCGCTGAGAGGCTCGGCATCCCTCCGCACAGTCCACTGCTGGAGCTCCGCCTTTGCTTGAGCCTTGTAAGAGTCTTGTACCTATGGGCATCCAACCAAGATGTTAGAACTCAAAGACTAAAGAAATGGAAAGGTCAAGGAGAGGGAAAAAAGGAATAGAAGCATACCTTTAGTGTGTGGCATCTCGGGGTTTTACCGAGATCTCCAAACCGCAGGTTTGGCGCTCTGTTTGAGCTAATGCCACTATACTGTGGGCGAGGGTAAAGTGTCAGTAGGGCGAGTAGGGCGAGGGTAAAGTGTCAGTGAGGTATGTGGGGGCTGAGGGCGAGGGTAAAGTGCTAGTGAGGTG
>LGRX02015843.1:0-44821 GCA_001247695.2 Cymbomonas tetramitiformis | reverse complement strand
GACGTCCAGCGCGGTGTCTGTGGCGTGACGTCAAGCGCGGTGTCTGTGGCGTGACGTCAAGCGCGGTGTCTGAGACGTGACGTCAAGCGCGGTGTCTGAGGCGCGACGTCAAGCGCGGTGTCTGTGGCGTGACGTCAAGCGCGGTGTCTGTATTGGGCGGCGACGTGCCAAGTCTGTGGCGTGACGTCACGCGGTGTCTGAGGCGTGACGTCAAGCGCGGTGTCTGTGGCGCGACGTCAAGCGCGGTAGTCTGTGGCGTGACGTCAAGCGCGGTGTCTGTGGCGTGACGGCTGCGCGGTAAGTCTGTGGCGTGACGTCGCGGTGTCTGGAGGCGTGACGCTGCCGGTAAGCCTGTGGCGTGACGTCCAGCGCGGTGTCTGAGGCGTGACGTCAAGCGCGGTGTCTGTGGCGCGACGTCAAGCGCGGTGTCTGAGGCGTGACGTCAAGCGCGGTGTCTGAGGCGTGACGTCCAGCGCGGTGTCTGAGGCGTGACGTCAAGCGCGGTGTCTGAGGCGTGACGTCAAGCGCGGTGTCTGTGGCGTGACGTCAAGCGCGGTGTCTGAGGCGTGACGTCAAGCGCGGTGTCTGTGGCGTGACGTCAAGCGCGGTGTCTGAGGCGTGAGGGACTTCGAGGGAAGGCAGCGAGCTCACATACCCCGGGGGGTTGTGCTGCAGGTGGTGAGATCACGAGAGGATGTGACGCAGGTGCCCCCTCCCACCCTTCTGCCGCGTTGTTCTTACTCCCGCTCACCAGCGCGAGCTCTGTGGTTCCTCTGGTGGCCGCTGCTGTCACGCATGCTTCCAGGCCCGCTTGCCTGTCGCTGTGCGACAATCACCACCACCGAGGGGGCGAGGACTAAGCCTGTTCGCACTTACGGTGGGGCTACGCAGGGTAAATTCGGAGGGGTGGTCGGCGTCGTCCTGAAGCACCTCGTTCGCGTTGGTCCGCCCACCTCACCCCTCGAGCCGGCCGCGCCCGAGCGCCTTGCCCTCTCGTGACACAGGCTGCAGGCGCATCCGCTGATGCGGGGCGCCCCCTTGTGCACACTCCAGGCTGAAGCGCAAATGAGGTCAATGAGTTGATTGGTTGATGAATATCAACCACTCCTGCGGAGGGGCGTAGGAGAGGGGGCTGGGGCAAGAGCCTCAAGAGAGGTGAGACGGCACCGCAGGTTGGAAGATCAATCTGGGCACCGCCACCCAGCACGCACTGCTGCGGCTCTGTGAGCGGGCGCAGCGCGCGAGCCCTGCGATGGCCTTCTCCTCAGGCAGGTCCCTCTCGGTGAAGGTGAGTCACACGGCGCGCCTCCGCCTGCTCTCGCTCGCCTGCCATCATCCTGTACCTCCCAGAAATTGCCTTGGAGCCTTGATGTCTGTCCCCCCCTTCTTTCCCAGCGCACCTACTTCGATGGCCAATTTGTCTCTGGCTTCGCTTCGACTTTTTGGCGGCATGAGCACATACATTTGTCTCTATGAGAAAAGTGCGAGTGACGTGCGGAGCTGTCTCCCGCCCCTCTGCCCACGGCCCCCCCTCAGGGCGACATGCAGGAGGCGGGCGTCGATGTTCCGGAGGCTCTCTCAGTACTCAGGCGCCAACAACTCGATGCCTTCTCGCCCAACATTGGCACCGATGATGGCACTGGCAGTGGCGAGGGTGACCCCGGCGCCGATGATGACAAGCGGAGGGCGCTGTTGAGGCAGCGCGAGGCACTCTCGGCGGCTTTGTGTGACATCATCGTGCGCACGGGGGTTAACGACATTGCAGGTGCAGAGATGTCTGCCCGGCTTTTTGGTTAGCAAGCAACGAGCGCCGCACAGAAAAAAATCGTCGTCGGCCTCGGATCCACCCTTTGCACAGTGTTTGTGGAAGCCTACGTGTTGCCAGTGATCGCCGCCCACTTGCGTAGATGCGCGGCCACCCGGTCTCTGGCTGGTTTGCTAGAGCATGGAAACAAGGCCGTGGATATCCCTATCCGTCGACCGCTTCAATCACGCGCCGCCTCAGGATAATTTAGTAGCGGTGCCTGTACAGGGTTGGTGTGATCCAGCGCCACTGCCTCTCTCAGTTGAAGTGGCGGATCCTCGAATGGCGATGCCCGTGTACGGCTGCGCTTCTGGGGCGTTCTGCCAGAAATGCCTTTCTGTGGATCTCCATGTGGGCGCGCTCGGAGCCTATCTGCCTCTGGCAAGCAGAGCCTGCGTCCTCCCAAGGATGAGGGATTTTCCGCCTGCACCAAAATCTGTGCATGCACTCTTCCGGCATGCACCCTTCGGTTTTTTTGCAGTTGCTGGATATGTGTGGGGCTAATGTGAGAGCTCTGTTGATGGCACAGGCGGCGATGATCTCTCCAAGGCCATCTCCAACCTGCAAAACCCTCTCGAGAAGATGGAACCTGCGACGCCAGATATTTCTTAGCCTTGTGCATGCGGAAAGGGGGTGTTGATGACACCGTTAGTGGTGGAATGCGTGCGTCCACGTATTGCCTCGGAATGGCATGATGGTGGCTTTGGATGAATGCAGATCACGTTTTTCATATGAAGCATGGCGCACTAGAGAATGCATCTGATGATGGGCATCGATGGTTGATGATAATGGATGGAGGCAGAGGTGCAGGTGTACTCAAATGCTGATTAGTAGGGGGGCATGTCTGGTCAATTGATGGGGGATCCTTGCAGATTACCGATCGAAGTTTACCTGTGTTGAACGGTACTCAAAAATGTTTAGTCGAATCAAAAGCATAACCAGGGGATTTGATGTAAGTTCTACCGAGAATTCAGTATCAATGAGGAGAAAGCATCAAAAAGTTGAAAATTATACGTATTGTGAATAAGGTAAGGCTTTACCCTCGTTCTCACGTCAATTCAGGACTCGTCAGTTTCGATCCGTAAAATGCAAATAATGCCATCTCCATCAATCAAGCAGTCCTCATGTTTACACACTGATATAATACATATGACCACTTCCGTGACTCAGTTGGGATGGATTGACTGTCTTTTGTATCCACCCATATGGAGCACGATTCCTATAGTTTATCATTTTGGAGAACCAATTTTCATGTTGAGAGTTCGATATTTGATTTCCCCGTGTGTCCACTGTGTGGAATTTTAAGCTTAATCTGGAATTTTAGGTCGAAAATCGAGTAAAATGTCCGATATATGCAATTTTTGCGACTTTGACTATTGGAAAGTTACGAATCTAACACTATAATGGGGCGCAATGGCAACATTTTCCCGTTCCATAAACTAAACAAATGCGATTGAATGTTTTACCGCAGCTCTCACGATATCTACAAAACTTCCAGTACAAATCCATTCCAACTGAGTCGTGGAAGTGGTCATATAACGATCTGTCTGTTTTACTTACACTACATGTTCTAAGTCTTCCCATTGTTTCTGGATGAAGATGGGCATTGGACAATGATCAAGCCTCAACCACATACTTAAATCCGCGCCGTATTCTCTAAGGACCTACATTCTCGGAGGATCCAGATGATCTTGATGGCACGCGGGATATCACGGCAGAGGATGCTTTCGGGTACAATTAGTTGGGCCACATGCTGAGCGCAGACATATTCACTTGGTGGCATGGTTGTTTCATCATTAACGATACATATATTTTCATATCATACATATTAAAAAAAAAGTTCATCACAATATATATATATATATACATTTCTGCTATATTTACATCACCAATTGCACGATATTTCAATGCAGCTCATCGTTTGAGCGCCAACCATCAGGGAGTTGGTGATTACACATCCGGCATCCTCTTTCTTACCGATGCCTCATTCTAATTAGTCACATACGTTGTACAACATGCACACCACACATCCACACAACTCGCACTGCACAGTATGTGCAATGGATGTACGTCCTCGCCGCCTGGTCTTTGTGGGTGCTGTTGAATTCTATCTGCGGATACAGTGCGCCCGCGAATTGATCCAATCGGGCAGACTTGTTTGTTTTGCAGATTAATGCTGTTAGAATCGTTAACTTCCTCGATGATCATATTTGTACCACCAGATTATCTAGCAAAGTCGACTTTCACCTTCCGGTTGTCCAAAACTGAGCCATTGGTGTGCTCTTTGGCTGCTGCAGCACACTCTGGATCCTTGAATGTCACGAATCCAAAGCCACGGCTTTTCCCGGTGCTTGCATCTTTTACCACCTGTGATCAACAATAAAATATCCACACACACACCCGTCTGCATATCAGCCAAACCATGTGCATTCGACCAATGAAAATGCAGGCACACAAGACCGGGGCGGGACCGCCATGGAATTCATGTTCCTCTGCCTATGGATACATACACCATGCATTGTTGGAAATATGCAGAGCAACTGCATCAGTAACAGGAGAGGTCTCCGCTAATCGCACCTTTGCTTCTGTCACTTCACCAAACGGCATATACGCATGCTGCAAGTTCGCATCGCTCACCCTGAACACAATCAAAGGCGAGGACCTCAGCGGCATGAACCATCGCTATCATCATTCACATCCATGCCCGGCTGCAAACAAGCTGCGCATATCCAGGTGCAGCACACGTGATGCAGCACACCCGAGCACCACCTTATTCCAGCCAAAGTGCAAGCGATTCAGCAGAAAATGGGCGGACATATGGAACTCGTTGCTGATTCATCATATGTTGGGAATTACAGCCACCCTCGCGTAAAATTCAACTGCATCAGCAGAGTGGAAACATGAATATCACCCTGTACGCGACCAGACTTTCAGAGGACTCTGAAAGAGGACTGGACCGCACGAAGCGCTCTATGCTCCGTGTCGAAGAGAATTGCGCTCTGCACTCATGATGGCATTGATGAGATGTGGCACCTGTATTACTGCTACCAGATGCGACGATGAGCAAGCATATATGTCAGGGCGAGCGCACATCACCTGAAGGGGAGGCCAGCGACAAACAGCTTGCGAGGCTTCGGCGTAATGTTGCCAATTTTGCGCAAGTCGGTAGTTTTGTGCGATTTCTCTCGCACGGCACACACCAGCTGCCGGATGGATCCGGCGGATAACTGGCGAGCCACCGGCGAGGAGGGAGTTGAGCGAGCGGCAGCAGGTGCCACGGGCGACGCAGCCTTAGGAATGCCCCCTTCGCTCGCCATTTGTGGGTCCTTCTTCCGCCGCAACTCACACAGGTCGTCCCACGTCTTCGTGTGGTCCCCGATGCGTCTCAGCACATCCTCTCTGGAAGGACACACAAACCCAGCAGGCAGCCACCCGAAGCCCACCCGCACCCACCGTACCTCAGCGCGGGGAATGCCAGATGCAATGACTCCGCGGCAGGTGCCAGCTTCACGCACGGGCAGGCCATTTCAGTTCTCAGCACTACAGCTCTCCGCGTCTTCCTCTCACCACTCAGCAATTTGAAACTTCAATGACTCCGCCACTAATGACCAATCAGAAACCCCGGCAGGTGCCAGCTTTACGCACGGGCAGGCCATTTCAGTTCTCAGCACGACAGCTCTCCGCCTCTTCCTCTCACCACTCAGCAATTTGAAACTTTAACAAATCGCGTCTTTACTCGCAACCTCCAGGGCATGGTCGAGGACCGCTCATCACTGCGGGGCTCCGCAGCTGGACGGCAGGGATCACCTTTTGTGATAGCCGCGCTTCTCACTGAGCTGCACACTCTCCCTCAGCATGGCGCTTACCGCCGCCTGCCCGGCTCCGCGCATGACCCCCAAATGCTCCAAATAGCCCTCCCAGCTGTCCACGGCAGACATCTGTCGGCAAGCCTGCTGCAGGCGCGCCGCCATCCCTACTCGCGGGTGGCCATAACTCCGATCGTAATGCTCCAGGATCTGTGCAGGGGGCTCCTGCAAGTCATTACCATCACCCCCTCACCCTCCCCCGCCCCCGAGGCCCCCTCTTTTAACCTCCCCGCCGTAGCCCTTTCACATTGCACCGTTGCGCCTCGGCCTGAAAACATGAACAGTCTAGCAGCCGCTGGCTCTCGCGCTTTTACTCCTAAAACCAGACAATTTGCCCAAAGTAAGCTCGGGCTGGACCTGGATGTGCGAGGACGATGTGTCTCAGGCACCGCTTTGGGTATCATACGCAGCCGCATACGTCAGATAGATCCGTGGGATGCCACCAATGGTGTGGGGGCACCCCATCAGCGCGCCTCGTGCCACGCGAGAGAGCGGATGCAGCATCCCGCCCGCGGCGCGAGGCCTTTAGCGAGGATGCCAGTGAATGCACCACCGCGTGATGGGAGGGTGTGTGTGCAAGCGACGCGCGCGCGTGGCATGCCGCCGTGCATGCTCCATGGGCTGCTGGACAAAAAGGGCTGCAGGGTTTTAGAGAAGGGGCAAGGGTGCGTGTCGCCTGCTCGGGCGTCTGGGCTGACCTGCCGGGCGCCCCACCAACTGCAAGAAGGTGACCTGGAACATGAGCAGCTGGCGGGAGACCTGCGTCATCTCGAAGGTGCGCCGGAGCCTGTACGCGCTGTCGGGCCCCGGCTCGATCACCGCCAGCTCCGGATGGCCTCCGAGCAGGTACCAGCGCGCGTTGCGGCACATGGCTTCCCTCACAAACGCCTCGCCCAGGTCCTCCCAGTTGCACTTGCTCGAGATGGTGAGCAGAGTCAGGAGCTCCCCGAGATCGTGGATCACCGCCTGCGCGCCCACCACAAGCCTCCCCGCGCAAGAAGAGGCTGTGAGGGCGCGGGGGCACCGGGTGCTTAGTTCCCCGCAGCGAGCAGGCTGGGGGAAGGGCTCACGAAAGCGAAATACGATTCACACCTCCTGCCGCAGCCCGGGATGCCATCCTCACCTTGTTGCGGCGGCTGTCGTGCTTGCAGAACTCCCCGGTCCAGTAATCGGCCGCGTCCACTAGCTCCGGATGCTCGGCCGCCAGGCGCAGCAGCAGGTGGTGGCATGCGCAGAACGCCTTCAGCGCCCTCTCCGAGGCGAGCCCGGGCTCCCCGCTCGCTGAGGACTGCCTCCCCCCGCTCCCCGAGCCAGCCTCAGATGCCTGTATGGCGTCCGGAGACGAATGCGCCCACTGATTGGGAACTCGGCCTCCATGGAAAAGAAACGAGACAAAGTCATCTTCGATCCGCGGAAGACTGTGTCTGGGATCGGGCGGTGCACGAGCAGCGCACCTGCATGAAGGAGACCACCATCTGGTTCATCAGCTTCGGGAGCACCTCCAACGTGTGCCAGGGCTTGAAGTCGTCGCGGCCATCCATCGGACCGCCACGTGGCGGCGCCTCCGGGTCCACAACACTGCGCCCAGCAGCGCTGGCAACCCTGGCGAGGGAGGCCTGCACTAGCGGCAGCGCCTGGCGCGCGTGCGGAGGGCTGAGGAGCAAAGGCAGCCACTCATTGTACGCCTCCCCGTTAAAGGGGTTCCGCCGCACGTTGTTGTGGAAGTATGCGCTGCGAGAGAGCATGTCCACGTGGAGGGTGACGCTCTTCAGACCGCCGCTGCGCGAGTGACGCTCCACAAACAGTCCGCAGCCGAGAACATCCTCTGCACCACGCCGCACACGCCGCACACGCGGAAGCTTGTTTGGCAACTTCCATGATTGCTCGCACGCAGCATCATTCCTCTCGACTACGAGGGTGATTTCTTGCTTCGTAGGATGCCGCCGGGGGGCTTGACGCCAATCCTAAGGCTCTGCTGCTGTGCTCGGCCTGACAGGGAGGTGGGCACTTGAGGGGGTCTGGAGTTGACGCAGTTGCATTTAGCCAGCTACGAAACTGAAGTATAAACTCATACTGGCGCAGCTGCAGAGACTGCCGGAAATCCCTGCGTTGCCGCCAATAGTTCAGGGGGACAGTTCAAGGGGGACCTTTCAGCAGTACGGCGGGAAGGCGGATGACCTGCTCATAGGGGCTGATTCTACCAAGCAGCTGGAACTAGCAAAGGTGAGACATGCGGCTGGCGCAAAATCAGATAAGACTCGGACTTTACAGACACTGCGAAGGCGCAGAAGTTGACGGCCACGTTTCAGAAGCTTGCAGTCCATCACAAAGGGCTAGCCGACAACCCTTCTGGAAGTGGCGAAGTTGCAAATGAGCCATCGGAAGGCTTGAGATACAGGCAGCTACGAAGGCGCTCTTTACTGCGCCTGCGCACCAAGTGGCGCGCAGCACAACTCGAGGATCGCTCAGCCTTGAAGTGAGAGGAACGGGGAAGGGTGAAACTGAAGCTTCCCGCACGAGCGAGGCGCCCCAGGAGGTTAGAGTCTCACCTGTGAACCAAGCTCGATGGTAAAAGCAGCGCAGTCCTCGCCGAACCCAAACGCAATGTTCTATGGCGAGCGCATAGAGCCTCTTACAGGTGCGGAAAAGCGCCGACAGATCGCTCATGGCTACCAGACTTTCGCATATTTTCAGCAATAGCTCGTCCGGAAGGTCATTCCACAAAGGAGAGGGTATCTCTGGCAGCGCTACAGCGCTCTTACACGACGAGGTTGATGAGGGCACGTCGCACGCTTCTAAGGTAGGCGAGGACGTCTCATGTGTCGAGACGCCGTCCAACAATTCACAAAGTGCAAAAGTCGATACTCGCTTTGGAACTTGCATAACAAGCAAATTTTCTGCCGTATCTCCATCGTCCTGAGGAACGTTCTCTGCGAAAAGAAAGGACTGCAGCTGCATCAATATCGACGAGAGCGAGTACGCCGGTGACCACCCGGACGATACCGTATCGAACCCACGGATATGACCACCTCGGAGCATGTTCAAGCATACCCAACGTCCATACACATTGGGGTGGCCACTCAAATCATCAGTAAGGAGACGCAAATTCGGGGGCTCAGCCGGATATTTACACGGAAACCTCAGCTCCATATCAAAACTTTGTCCGTGTAGCGGCCCTGCGAAAAGCCCAAAGTGCGGAAAAACTCAGTGACAACATCCATTCGAGGTCCTTCACTTTGCTATACGAGCTTCATAAGCGTTCCTGCCGCAGCCTCTTCAAAATGAAGTGACACTTTCTGTCTCGGCATGGCAAAGAAAGCGACAGTGTTGACTTCTGAACAAGCATCGTTAGTATGCTGTGGAGCCTGGTGTTTCCGGGTGGCAGAGAGAGCACTACAAAAGGGCGTAAAATACGGAACTTAGTTTATGCAGCTTGGCGTTAGGTCAGGTCGAGAGAACTGAGTTTTTTGAAGGCACAATAGCTCACCTTCTTGTGGCGTCAAGGTTACTATCATGCAGAAGATGTTGGTCTCTGTCACAGTGATCGTCACGCCCGGCAGTGGCTCTTGCGCCAGTTCGTGAAGGTCGCGAAGCAAACGTCTGGTACTCGTGAATGATGGGACTTCACCCTCTTTTTTGCTTCGAACAATATCAATATTGGGCTCATTCCCGCTCGTCGCAGCTGAAGGTACGCCTGAAGACATCGCGAGGGTGCCGGTAGACTGTTTGGTTTGCGTTTCGGAAGACAAGGCGGGACACAGGCGACAGAGACAGTCAGTTGTGTGTGTGAAACTGCTATCAGCTGTCGTGTGCGCCCCGCGCTGGAAGATCTTCTCAGAAGTGATGCTGTTGAGGGGATGTTATCCCGCAAATGGGATGTTATAAAACGAACGACAAGTGCCAAGTGGAACTGGAGTATGCTGCACTCGACTTCCATGCGATCTTTGGATGGCAAATGTAGCAGGCATGGCATGTGCAGGTTGTGCACGCATGTACGAACCCTACAGCTGTCGTGTGCTGCGCAAGCAAATCCAACGTGGTACCGGCAGCTACCGGTAGTGAGCCCCCCCTTAGCCACCGGCAGGCTTTGGGCGTCGCAGGGCACCCCCGCCGCCGAGCTGCGCGCTCTGCCCTTTGCGGTGCTGACGGCCTAAATCGCTAGCCTAAAGCCTTGGAAGTCGGAACAACAAACGCCAAGCTCAAAATCGAAAAATGTCTAAGGGATGTTTGGGTATCCAGGTATAGGTATCTATTCGTGAGTAAGTTCAAGCTATGACGAGGGTGGCTGATTTGGGGCTTTATTCATGAATGATTTTCAGCTCGAAGGGTGGCTGATTCGTTGGGGCTTTATTCGTGATGAATTTGTAGGGATATTGTGCTCCATGTGTGATCACCCATATGCTAGATTCGCAGATCGAATACACGTATTCTATCGTCAAAGAATCCTAGGATTTTTGGAACCGGAATGTTGTTTTCCCCCAAAATGTTCGCCGCAGGCGACTGTCTCCTTGTGCACTAGCAGCTCTATATCATCAATTTGAGTTTTCGGTATCGTCGATACAAGGTTCGACAATCCGATATCCAAAAAACGGTATCGATAATCGATATCGATAAATAATCGATTAGTAAGGCATTTAAATGTATTAGCTCGTGTATCATATAATTTCTTTAATTGATTGTATTCGTATCAGACAATGAGACAAATCGGGCGAAAATCAGAGAAAATCGGATAAAACTTTTGGTGTCCGCCTTTATGGCATTACACAAGACCACGTACATCCATACATGGGTCGGCGCTCAGGAAACGAATCAGGCCGAGATCGGGTATCGGGAGGTATCAGATGGCGATGAGACGGATATCGGGCGGCTCGGTTAGTCGGATTGCCGGTTCATTGTTTTGATGGTTTCGTGGCCCGGTGCATTGATGTCAAATTCCGTAGTAGCCCAGGGCCTTACATCGTTTAATCCCAAAATAGCCTGGGTTCGTATGTGGTCGGCTAGTAAATCTTAGGATTTAGCTATTAAGGCCAATAGTCCCATGCACTCAACAAGTAACCAGGCAAACTGCTATTAAAATATGGTAGTTTACCAAGTAAAGGAATGCTAGTTCACCCCGCCAGTAGAAAATGTATCTATCTATATTCATCTATCCGCAACTATATCACGACAAATCTCTACTTTTTCCAGCCTAAAATCATGCAGGAATTGCAAAGAGCGTTGCACTACTGAACAAACTGCAAGAGTTTTCAAGGCGAGAAACAAATTCTCATCCGTCGTCCGAGCTGCTAATGCTATTCGTGTATGTGCGCTAGGATCTTAGGGTTTCCGTGGCAGCAAGCACCTGGAAACAAACTTGTTGCGAGTGTCACCCAATCTGGCAAAGTCAGCGAAATTAGAGACGCATTTATAATCCCGTCGACACAGCTTATGCTGTCAAGACTTCAACCCCCGCAAAAGTAGTATGCGTGCTTCGAGCGAAAGCGATCTTCAATCAAAATGACGGGGATCCGAAATAGCGACAGAGGACAACGAGCGTCTATCTACGTGCCACCAGGAAAGCTGCGAGCTTTCGCATCAGCTCCGTGAGTCTGTGTCTAAAATAATATATAGTCGTATTTCGGGTCATGATTAGTCGCACGATTAGTCGCAATTTGGGTTGTCCACGATAAGTCACGACTGACGTTTAGACCTTAACAGTGTGGGTCTGTTGGAGGCTTGTAACCCTACACATAATACATTATTATACTTGAAGGCGACGGATACAGTACATACCTGGATGAGCCCTCTGCTAGAATCTGCCTATCGGGTTGTCATACTATGATAGTCTGAGATGGCAGATCTGGTAAGTCATACTTGTGACACCGTGAAACAAAACACTCTCACCATATATTATTCTATCTGATAATTATATATCTTTAGCCTTGCCGAAAACGTCCGAACCGCGACTATCTGTCAGGTTATGGTCCCTTCTTGCGCTTTGCGCCCCACTTCTGTATACGAGGTTTTTACGTTTTAGGCGATATTTTGCTGAGAGGGGCGGTTGGGCGTGCGTGCTTGCAGCCCACCCTCCCAAACATCCCGAGTTTCCGAGGATGCGTGTGCAGTGAGATAATTTTCCGGCCGACTGCATTTCTTCGTCTTTCGACTGGTGGTGCCTACGGACTTTGCTTCGCATTGCAGGTTTCGGTTTCACATATTTTTTAGAGATTAGACGCAATTGGCGATGGACCCTTTGCGTTGTGGGATGTCGTGCGAGGAGCTTGCAGCCTTTGAGGCCAAGCTCGCTCCGCAGCTTCTGGACATGGAGACTATGGGCCCTACATTCTGGGAAAATCAGAAGACGTCTAGAAGACGTCTTCTGAACGTCTTATAGACGTCTTCGTAGAAATGACGTCTTCTGGTTTCCAGAATACGTCTTCTGAGTGGAACGTCTTCTGGAAACCAGAAGACACTCTTCGGGGAAGACGTGCCGAAGATGTGCGGAATGTCTTCCGGATTTCGGAAGACATCTTCCCGGAAGACATGCAAAGGGCAGTCTTCCCGGAAGATACCCGGAAGATGTTCCGAATGTCTTCTGGGCCAGAATACATTCTGACATGTGTTATCGACACATATGTGATGATTATGCAATTTGGCCACATAGCTACTTCATACCACACGTACACTAGTCGCGTAATCACAGAAGACATTCAGAAGGCGCACGGAAGACATACGGAAGACATTCCGGGTATCTTCCTAACAACTTCAGGGTTGTCATCATGCTCTGTTGCTATGATACATGATATACGGCTAAGTTAATTGATAGGTCTATCTACACATACATGTACGATTGCATCTATTCAACATACAGACCACTAAGTACGATGCCCGGCGTATTATCATGATCGCCTCTTGCGTCTTGCACCTTTCGGTCGTGAACCGTCATCGTCGATGCACTCGAAAAAGTCAGCCTTTAAATCAAATACCACCGCCGTCTTCATCACAGGATGTTTCTTGATTACAACTTGGTGCTCAATTTGAGCCGCCAGGATGAATGGATCAGTAGTGTCCCAAGGTGTCTCGGGATCATCCGGGTCGTATGTGTACACCACCTTTGCGGTATTGTCCGGCCCGTACTTCGAGTTTAGCTTGGCAAACCGTTTTGTCGTCGCTTGGTTGAATTCAGGGAACCACTTTCCCTTCACAAGAATGTACTCTTTCGCGGCCAAGTCGACCTTGTAGATGCTATCTACCATGGCGTACCTGCGAGTTGGAGCCACAATTATACTCTATAGTAAGAATCCCCGAAGACGTCAAGAAGACACGCAGAAGACATTCGGTACATATTCTGCGCACATTCACCAAAACGTAATGCACGGACGCACCGGTCAGTCTCGATTTCCTCGCCTTTGATGTTTTCTCCTGAGAAAAAGGCTCGGAAGTAACGTTGACAAGTTTTCTTCGTCTTGTCCTGAGCTGCCGTGCGATAGCAAACTCCTCGAACCACGACCGAGCCGAAAGATTGACACACGTGAGGAGGCCCTTCGACGAGTGCCGCTTCATTCTCCGTGAATGGTCTCCCCAGCCAGACCTTGGGATCGCTACCGTGCATATGCAGCGGCACATCCATCAGGCGAGACGCTCCGGCTCGTGCGCCAATACGTCTCCGAACCATATGGTTTTCCCTGCGAATGTATACGTGCACAGTGTCAGGACATGTATTTACCGAAGACGTGTGGAAGATGCCTAGAAGATATATGAAACGTCTTCCAGGCACCTTATGGGTTTCATTTCTTACTTACCTCTTGCAGTAGGTGACGTAGGCGTCGAATTTTGCCTTCAACTTGCGGTATTGGGGCACGTTGCCATGCATCCACAGCTCCAGCGCTTTCGTTTCAGCGCGGGAGAGTACATGGCGCTTGCCTTGTGTTCCCAAAACCACGGTGTTCGGCGCCCTCAACGGTGCGGTGGCCAAGAACGGGAGCACGGGTGGCCGGGTGGGATTGGTGGTTGCCTCCCGCCGGCGACGAAGTACCAAGATTAACCCTCGCACCACATGCACCATCCGGTACCGCCCGAAGCCTTGCATAACACTCTGAACCGGATATGCATTGTTCTTCACCCACCTTCGAATCTTCCCGTTGAATGATTCGAACACGTACATCCATGTCCCCCGCATTGGACCATACATGAGGAGTTGGTCGGGGAAGTGGGAAAGCAAATGCGTGTTGATGACCAGCCAGTCAGGTGAGCCATCGCGCTCGAGTGACTTGAAGAACTCATCCACCAGATTTTGAAGCTTAGGAACATCCTGCAAAATCACCAAATAAAAGGCAATTAGGGAAGACGTGTGGAATGTACTTGGAAGATATTCTGGGTGTCTTCTAGGTGTCTTCCGTACCTTACAGTCTACAAGCTCCGAAGTGAGCTCTCTCGTTATGACCGTCAACTGCCCGATCAAGTCTTCAAGCATGTTTTTCGAGTAGCCCTCGTCTCTATCCCAAGACGCTAGCACGCTCATGATGCCCGCTTGTAGCATTTTCAACGCCTCGTGACACTTGAGCGTCTTCGGTCCGGTGTTCGTGCCGTTCGGACGCAACATCTTCTTATGGCCTTGCCCCCATGACCTTCCCAACGAGAGCTCCGTCATGAACTTCAAGGCGGTCTCTAGCGACCTCAAAGATTTCGACCCTTTTGCACGCATCGGGATTTGAAACGGACCAATTGCCATTGAATATCGTTCCACACCTGTCATTTTCCCGGGCGCGAAAGTTAGTGGTGACAGGAAGACATCTGGAAGACACGTAGAGTATACTTGGGGCATCTTCCGGGCGCCTTCCTATCTAGTGGTCGGGTTTTGACTGCATCACCTTTGTCGTCCCTTGTCGTCTTCCACCACGTGGGATGTATATCGTTCGCGCGAGCGTGCTCTCTTACACCCGGCGTAAAGTCGAACCCCATGAGTGCCTCATGGACATATAGCCCAAGGTTTCGGAGTTGATGCATGCCGTCAAGGATGACATTCTTGGAAAGATCGAAATACGGCAAACGAGATAGTGCCGATGGGAACTTCACACCGGTTTCGCCGATTTCCTCCTCCAACACTTCCTGAAGATTGGCCGCATTCTTACACGTGCTAAGCAAGACGTGTCGTTGGCCCGCGCGTCGAATGAACTCGTCGGTCTTTGGTACGGCGGGCCCTGCGTACAATAACAGGAAGACGCTCAGATGACATCCGGAAGATCTTGTGAATACATTCGGCATGTCTTTGGGGAAAACGGACCTGGCGGATCTTGCTCGCAAAACTTGTACAACATCTTATTTAGATGCGGGCATTTCCCCTTCCCCCGGATCAAACATTTTGCACACGCACAGAAGCTGCCCACGCCCATAATGTTCATAGCATCGACGAGCCCTACATAGTCAAACACGGCGGCAAGAAGCATCGCCCGGCATTGGAACACGTCGTCCGTGAAGGAGTCCCAACATGGAAACCCAACTTCCCAAAGTTCCAAAAGCTCGTCTACCAACTTCTCGTAGAGGATGGTGGTGTTCTTCGGCTTCCCCGCCATCATTCCCCACAACTCAAGGTTCACAAACCTCTTGCGGATTTCCGGTGGCAAGTTCAACACTTGAAAGTAAATAGGGAAAACCCCCGACTTGTCCTTCCAAACGGTGGCCCCGTCGGCGCAAAGCATGAGGATGACGTTGCGAGGGTCCTTGAAGAAGTCAGGATATGCAGCTTGCTTCGCCTTCCACTCAGATCCATCTGCAAGATACATAAATACAACTTAAATTCATTCAAGTAGTAGGAATCAGGAAGTCGTACGGAAGATGTACGGAAGACATTCTGTACATCTTCTGTACGTCTTCGGGGCAATGCAGGATATGCTCTATCAATGTGTTACTCACCGGGAATGTCTTCCAGAATGCCTTCCTCAGACTTTTCCCGCGTGGCGTGCGAACGCATGAGCCCAGCAACGCCGGGATGGCTGTAAATTGCTTGAAGTAAATCCTTTAAATGCCAATGATAGAATTGGCACTTCGCCTTCCCTCGCTTTGCACTCGGGGTGGCTTCGGCATTCCGGGTGTCGTCCGCACCCTCGGCATTCACCGCACCGCACCGATCCTCACCTCCCTCCCAACGGCATGCCCCGCACCTTGGACAGTGGTCAAAGTCCGCGAATTGTTTTTCGAACATCACGCACCCATGCGGGCAAAGGTCCACCACTAGGAGTGGGATATCCATGACCTTAAACCGAGCAATGCTTTGTTTGAAGGAGTCGGGCAAATTAGAAAACACGTCCGGGTGATTAGTTTTCAAAATGTGCAGCAGTTGCCCAAAGGATTCTTGAGTCATATTGCCATCCAGATTCCACTCCAATAAGTCGAGTAGGGTATCCTCGGAGCTCGTCGCTGCGGTCTGTCATCGAAGGATAAAACGGAAGACGTCAGGAAGACGCACGGAAGACGTCCTATGTAACTTCCGGGCGTGTTCCGGGTACAAAAGACATCACACTATATACAATTTTCAATTCTGAGCAACATATTCAAACAGCGAACGTTACCTCCATATCAGCCAAGTTCTCCAACGACTTTAATTTTCCTTCGATTTCTTCCGTCACCTTTCTAGCAAGTTCCGGGTCGACATGGTCGAGTAATTCGTCGAGCTCTTCTTGAACGGCTTCCGGGTCCGGCAAGTTTCCATCGGCATCGGCATCGTCAAGGGAACCGGAATCGGCATCTTCCTGCCAACCACAATCACTTTCAATGGGCACGAGATACATACGTGCCAATTGTGAAGGACGACTGCATTACCTATCAGGAGTAACCGATTTTGATATGTACCTTCATTCTCATGAAGACATGCGGATGATACCTGGAAGACCTTTCGCACGTCTTCCGGGTACCTTCCGCGAGGGTTACCTGAGAATGATAGTCTTTCTACCCGGATTTGCACACCTGATCCGACTCCTCGCCATCGGGATGTTGCTCATCGTCGTCCACAGCCTCTTCCGGAAGCGTCGGAAGGCATACAATCTGTTTGAACATAGTCCTATGTCGAGACCGTGTCCTCATGGTGACGAAGCGCATGGATGAGTGACACGCGCCACAATCACACACCACCATCCCGGGCCCGCGGTTGGACGTGATACCAACGGCGGCCCCGTCATCTTCTTGCGTCTCACCCGCCAACTCGACGGGCGTGGGAGGCATGTTGCGGTGTGCTACGGGGCCTTTCATCCGCCTGCGCAAGCATGTCACACGGATCCGCCGGGAATAAGCTTGACCGGAATGAGCCCGGAAGATGCGCAGAAGACGCTCGGGACGTCTTCGGAACGACTTCCGACGGAGCGTGCAGGCATACATCTTTCATGGAGATACGGGCATGCCGTGCCAACCGATTCGCACCTTCGTGTTGGCCTCTCCGGGGGGAGGGGGTCACGGTTGGACGTGATACCAACGGCGGCCCCGTCATCTTCTTGCGTCTCACCCGCCAACTCGACGGGCGTGGGAGGCATGTTGCGGTGTGCTACGGGGCCTTTCATCCGCCTGCGCAAGCATGTCACACGCATCCGCCGGGAATAAGCTTGACCGGAATGAGCCCGGAAGATGCGCAGAAGACGCTCGGGACGTCTTCGGAACGACTTCCGACGGAGCGTGCAGGCATACATCTTTCATGGAGATACGGGCATGCCGTGCCAACCGGTTCGCACCTTCGTGTTGGCCTCTCCGGGGGGAGGGGGTCACGGTTGGACGTGATACCAACGGCGGCCCCGTCATCTTCTTGCGTCTCACCCGCCAACTCGACGGGCGTGGGAGGCATGTTGCGGTGTGCTACGGGGCCTTTCATCCGCCTGCGCAAGCATGTCACACGGATCCGCCGGGAATAAGCTTGACCGGAATGAGCCCGGAAGATGCGCAGAAGACGCTCGGGACGTCTTCGGAACGACTTCCGACGGAGCGTGCAGGCATACATCTTTCATGGAGATACGGGCATGCCGTGCCAACCGGTTCGCACCTTCGTGTTGGCCTCTCCGGGGGGAGGGGGTCACGGTTGGACGTGATACCAACGGCGGCCCCGTCATCTTCTTGCGTCTCACCCGCCAACTCGACGGGCGTGGGAGGCATGTTGCGGTGTGCTACGGGGCCTTTCATCCGCCTGCGCAAGCATGTCACACGGATCCGCCGGGAATAAGCTTGACCGGAATGAGCCCGGAAGATGCGCAGAAGACGCTCGGGACGTCTTCGGAACGACTTCCGACGGAGCGTGCAGGCATACATCTTTCATGGAGATACGGGCATGCCGTGCCAACCGGTTCGCACCTTCGTGTTGGCCTCTCCGGGGGGAGGGGGTCACGGTTGGACGTGATACCAACGGCGGCCCCGTCATCTTCTTGCGTCTCACCCGCCAACTCGACGGGTGTGGGAGGCATGTTGCGGTGTGCTACGGGGCCTTTCATCCGCCTGCGCAAGCATGTCACACGCATCCGCCGGGAATAAGCTTGACCGGAATGAGCCCGGAAGATGCGCAGAAGACGCTCGGGACGTCTTCGGAACGACTTCCGACGGAGCGTGCAGGCATACATCTTTCATGGAGATACGGGCATGCCGTGCCAACCGGTTCGCACCTTCGTGCCTATTCTAAAAATATTACGGTGGGTATACCCACCGTAACGCCAAACTTTGCAAGCTCGTACCGACCGCACAAGTAGGTTGCGGGGGTTAAACATATGAATTTTCTGTGACCCAAGAGGTTGATTAAAGGATGGAAAACTTAATTTACACGACTCCGATAAGTTTTGGGCACATTACACAACCTTGAAGTTGGGGAAATAACGGTGGGTAGAAAACTTCGCTTACGGTGGGTATACCCATTCAACTCTATTTGCAGACTTCTGCAGCTTGGTATAACATCAATACACTTATTTTTTCGATATGTACTTTGATTTTGGTATATAACCGACGTACCTTTTGGTACAATATGTGCTGCCACCTCGCAGACCTCCGACACTTGCACATTCAAAATCAGGTACTATGCACACCAAATATACTATATACACAGTGCATTCCGATGATATTAGGGTTTGGGTATTTGGGTTCGTTTGGCCCGTTATCAAGTCATTTCTGGCGCATGTGGAGGCTCCATAGAGATTCACGGGAGTGTCTAGAACAAGTTGGTCACTGGTGACATGCCGTGATTCGCACCCAATCATCGGTAATTATTGATATCCTTCGGGTGGGTATACCCACCGTAAGCACCTCTTACGGTGGGTATACCCACCCTTCGTAGAATAGGCATTCGTGTTGGCCTCTCCGGGGGGAGGGGGTCACGGTTGGACGTGGTACCAACGGCGGCCCCGTCATCTTCTTGCGTCTCACCCGCCAACTCGACGGGCGTGGGAGGCATGTTGCGGTGTGCTACGGGGCCTTTCATCCGCCTGCGCAAGCATGTCACACGCATCCGCCGGGAATAAGCTTGACCGGAATGAGCCCGGAAGATGCGCAGAAGACGCTCGGGACGTCTTCGGAACGACTTCCGACGGAGCGTGCAGGCATACATCTTTCATGGAGATACGGGCATGCCGTGCCAACCGGTTCGCACCTTCGTGTTGGCATCTCCGGGGGAGGGTCCTCGGGCTCATGGACTTCGGTATAGGTCATGTCCACAACTTCATCCATTGGGGCCGGAGGTGAAGGTGTAAGCCTTTGCGGATTCATCCGCCTATCCCCATCACTCACAAGCTCCGGAGGACGATGATATGGTTCGCCCGATGCGATTGCATCCCGTATCTTCAACACCATTCCTTGGAGATTGATGCCAATGGGAGGCTCAAGCAGCCACTTATGTTGTCGAAAGTGCACCGTGCCCGGATCATCGGCCAAGTCCAATGGATCGGAGAAAATGTCCTCCCACGTATGCTCCTTAAAGCCCGGTTCATGCAAGTCTGAAATTGCTTGCACATAGCCAAAAAACTCTTGAACCGAGAAAAGCACATTAGTGGGCTCGGCTAAGCCGAAAGGTGGCCGGTTGCTTTGACGCGGCACGCAAATACGAACCGCGTCCTCATGATCTTCAGCCCTGCGAAAACATTGTGATGGTGAATTCATAGAAGACACGTGGAAGACGTCCGGAAGTTGCGCAGAAGATGCTCCACACATCTTCGGTTGTATGCATTCCAAACTGCATAAATGTGCATGATAGATGCATGTGGGTTATGGAGACAAGCAAGCACCTTGTTGCAGGGGAATGCTCATGAATGTAGACGGATTCCCCGAGCCATGCCGTCATCTCATGATCCAGCTCGCGGGATGGCGACACCGTAGACAACCAATCGTGCACCGCTGCCATCTTCCCCTTCAAGACCTCCGGCTTGGATTGACGGAAGACCTCCGCCGCGGATTCGGGGGGGGGTTTAGTGAGCATCGCTCGTTTGAAGGACGACATTTTGGTCTTTGGGGGCGCTTCCCCCTTTTGGAGATGCGCGGCACGTTTACTTGCCATTCTATCTCCTATACAAAGGACACTTGGCCAAGGTAGTGCGGAGGGCATCCTGAAGACAAACACTCAGAAGACGTTCAGAAGTCACTCAGAAGACACGCGGAAGACATCTCCCGACATCTTCCGGACGTCTTCTTGACTGTGCTTGCGGAAGATACCCCAGATACCTTCTGTACATCTTCCGAACACCTTCGGGGAATATATGTCTTCCTGAACCCAGAAGAGGTGCGGAAGACACGCGGAAGACACGTGGAAGACACGCAGAAGACACGCGGAAGACATTTTTTTGACATCTTCCGGACGTCTTCTTGACTGTGTTTGCGGAAGATACCCCAGATATCTTCTGTACATCTTCCGGTTGTCTTAGAGATGTCTTTGAGGAAGACATGTCTTCTGGAAATCTGCAACTTGTAGAAGTTCCACCAAACGTCTTAACACCCCTCTTAGGGGCGTCTTCCTCAGACGATCTTCTACGGAAGACGCCCCTAAGAGGGGTGTTAAGACGTTGGTGGAACTTCTACAAGTTGCAGATTTCCAGAAGACATGTCTTCCTCAAAGACATCTCTGGAGGGTAACAAGATGCACAGAAGATATCTGGGGTGTCTTCCGAATGTTTTTTGGGTGTTTTTGTATTTTTTGAAAAAAAACTATAAAAAATCGCGAAAAAACAAAAAAACATATAAGGTGCGCAATATTGGGCAAAACCGTACTGTGAAGGTAGAATTGCAAAAAAACAAGTGGTTTGTTCGGGAGAGGGTCAAACGTACCAAGTTACTAAGTTAAAACGGCCGCCTAATTTGGTAGAAGAAACTGCTCTTGTTTTAGAGCACCATCGCTCCTAGCAACGGTCGAAGAGTCGATCACGCGCGCAGCGGACAGTGCAATCTGCGGTCCAGAAAAACCCCCCCGTCTTAATCGGACGGTCTCCATGAGTTACAGAAACTTAAAATGGCATGAAGGCGTGGGTGGGCACCCACGACGCCCCTTGTGCACTAGCGGCGTCGTTGGCGGTAATCGCCTCATATCGCTAGAACACAAGGGGTATCGTGGATGCCCATGCCTCCAAGGGGATTCGAACCCCTCACCCTCGCGCGAGACGCGTTCGGCTTACCATATTTGACCACTCGGCCATGCACCCACGATGATGGAAACTCGCTGCACGGCAAAAGTTATATTCAATAAAATCGCGTTTCCCTACAGAGAGTCCTCGATTTTCCCGTAAAAAACCATCTAGAGTTCACTCGACCGATCCGACGCGATAGGTAAAGGGGCTCGCTGATCGACGGCCCTGTTTGAACGTTGGTGTCGTTTCGATACCGGTACGATCACCGGGGTACGGAACAGGATGCGTCAGAGACACGCGAAAGACCTTCTACCCGTCTTCCAGGCATCTTTGCGGCGCTAAAAAGTACCCGTTAACGATACTTCCAGCACAGTTTGACTTTTTAAAGAACTCAGAAAACAAAATGTCTAATTCCTTGAAACGAAAGAATGCCAGCGGGGTGAAGGAGGGTGACCTCCGGGAGAAGTTTGAGTCGTTCGTCGCGGCGGTGGGAGGCACCGCCAGCGACGAAAACTTCATCAAGTGGCTCGTAGCAAGGGATGGGGAGGAGGGGAGCGGAGGCGGTGGGGGAAACCAACGCGGGGAGTCCAAGAAGAAGTTGTCCAAGACGGGCGGGCTCCACTTCCAAGCGGACTTCACCCGCATCATGGTGGAGCGGATTTGCGACGGGCGGCTGGACCCGCTGCTTAACGTAACGGACCAAGCGTTTGCGGCTACGGCCTTCAGGGAGGAAGTCCTGGCCTGCAGCGACGACTACGATGTTCGTGATGTGAGCAGGCGCCTCAGGAACATGATTTGCGATTTTAGAATATTTTGGAGGTATGGGGTGTATACCTGTGTGTCGGGGAGGGGCACCGAAAAGGGAAAGTGGGTTTGGCAAGCCTCCCGGACCGCCCACCCATACTACCGCAAGCACACGGACGCCATTCAGGCGTTGGTCATTGAGACCGACGCCCGAACCAAGTACCCAACGCACGAGGAAAAAAAGGCAGCGTTGCTCAGCATCGACGGGTTGGTGCTGCACGAGCTGCCCGCCAAGGCCTTGGACGCCTTGGACGGTGAGGCGAAGGATGAGATGGGTACGTTAATTTGCTTAATTAATTTCTGTTTCACCTGTTTTGTTGTCTCACCAAGAAGACGTCACCAGGACACCTCAGAGACGTTTTGAGAGTATTCTGCACGTCTTCCTTAGTTAATAGGGCTTAGCTAATAGGCAAGTATGACTGACTGTCTTCTGAGTGTCTTCTGAGTGTCTTCTGAGTGTCTTCTTGTATAACATACTAACATATGCCTGTTTCAGTGGCGGCATGCTTGCAGCTCGAGTTGGAGTCAAAGACGCAGATCGAGGAGCTGGAAAAAAAGGCGGGCAGCTCTAAGGTTAGGAAGGTGGCGGAGGCGGTGGCGGAGGACAACAAGGCGAAGGGGAAGGCGGCATCGGTGGACCCGAAGGGGAAGGCGGTGGCGGAGGACCCGAAGGGGAAGAAGAAGGCGGTGGCGGAGGATGCTGAAGAGGGGTTTGAGGTGGGTAGCCACGTGGTATTGTACTGCGTGGTGGAGTCTCTGGTGAACGATCCGGAGATACTCCCCACGGGGTTCTACCACGAGAAGGGGAAGTCCGCGATATGGACCGCGGACATGCCCCTTCTCACGGGGGTGATAACGCACCCACCCAATTCAAAGGATGTGGCCGCCCATGGCTTGAAGTCGGGTACAGCGAAAAAGAAGTCGGTCACCGCCCTTCACTTGAATGGCGAGTATGTTGGCATCAAGGTATGGTTCTGCAAGCACAACCCTTAGAATACACGATATCCAGAAGATATCACATATGTCTTCTGGGTATCTTCCGCACGTCTTCTGGATATGTATTTAGTTTCTTTAATTACGTAAGTGACATTTGCAGCTGATCGTAAACTTTTGTGTGACTGCACCCAGGTGCTCTCTTTGGCCGTAGACAAGGACGACGTTGGCTTTGACAACGCCCCGTTGCTCTTGTCCGCCTGGCAAAATGGCATGGAAATGGCCTTTGTCGGGTTGGAGAAGTTGTACGGCAAGGGCCTCAAGGCGAACGACAAGATCGCCGGGCCGGGTGGCCTCGGGTCCCAACTTCTCACTGCGATGGAGGAGAAGACGTACCCCTTCGGGGACAAGTCAAAGTGGGGCCTGGTGGTTCCCATCAGCCACCTCCGCCCCATCTTCAAGGAGAACTTGCATCGGGCATACGAAACCACCAGCTCCGAAGCGGGGTCTCCGAAGGAAATCCTTTCTAGTGCTAGTAGTGAAGACGGTTCTGATGATTGAAACTGTAAATATGTAAATAAATAGCTTTGTAAAAAAACCTTCTTCTTTGTTCCATTTGTATCATCCTGCCAACGAACTGCATGCGTGTAACCTGGACGCATACGTATAGCGACTTTTGGTAGAGTTACAGAAGACGTCCGGAAGATGTCTTCTTGACGTCTTCTGCACATCTTCTGGGTTCCGGAAGACGTCTTCTGCACATCTTCTGGATCCCAGAAGATGTGCAGAAGACGTCCAGAAGACATCTTCTGGACGTCTTCTAATGTCTGTATAATGATATGTATATATATAATAAGACGTCCAGAAGACGTCCCGAAGATATCTTCTGAACGTCTTCTGCATGACTTCTGTACATCTTCTGGATTCCGGAAGATGTCTTCTATACGTCTTCTGGATTCCAGAAGACATCTAGAAGACGTCTTCTACGCGACTTCTAATGTCTACCATCTTCTGAGTTCTGGAAGACGTCCAGAAGATCTTCCGGGAAGACGTACAGAAGACACCTAAAAGATATCAAGAAGACATCTTCCGGAATTCAGAAGATGTACAGAAGTCATACAGAAGACGTCCATAAGATAACTTCTGGACGTCTTCCCGGAAGATCTTCTGAACGTCTTCTGGAAACCAGAAGATGGTAGACATTAGAATGCGCGCAGAAGACGTCTTCTGGACGTCTTCTGGGTGTCTTCTGGACCCAGAAGACGTCTCAGAAGACGTTCAGAAGACGTTCAGAAGACGTTCAGAAGACGTTCAGAAGACGTTCAGAAGACGCGTCTTCTGGTTTTCCCAGAATGTAGGGGGGGCGCTCTCGAGCGCGTTTTGTGGCAGCGGATTTGTTGTTACTATTGCGTCATTACAAGGCACTTGCCTTGGACGCGACCCCATTTGGGGACACTAGAAGCTCTTCACTTGTTGCTCCTATGGCTGGCACACCGCATTTTTCAGATTGCGACACCCAGACAAACAACGTTGTTCTTGATGAAAGCGGTGAAATATATATATGTATAGAACCGGCTAACAAGGTGACAGAAGCTGTCCGGTGCTAGCAGTAGGCTAGGTCACACACTCAAACTAAGATGCGATAATAAAAGTGGGCAGAGTTTTATCATCGGAGCTCGCTGGCAGCAGGCTGACCTGGAACCTCAGATCGAGGGGTGACAGAGAGGACAAAGGCACCCCCCCCAGTGTGGGGGGCAAGATCTCTGTCTCCATGACACCACCTCGCCCCGAAGAGGTGAGGTGCCAGGTGCCCACAGCACAAAACAAACAGGCTAGATCTCAGGAAAAACATCTTGTTACGGACCCAAGGGGCCATAGCAGCCCAACTAGGCACGGTATGCGTGGGGGGGCGTTGGCCCGAAGCAAGATGCATGTGGTTACAGTACTAAGAAAGCCAGTGCGCAGGGCTCCTCATTCGGCACCACCAGGCGGCGGCGCGCGAAGACCGGCGACGGTGGAGCCGTAGTTGTTGCGGCCGATGGACGGGGTCCAGGCAGGCGACTCCCGAAAAGCAGGCCAGTCAGCGTCATCGTCGTCAAGGTCACAGAGGTGGAGGATGAAATTGGCGGAGGAACACCACCACCACCGACGCAATCCTCGGCGGGGAGGGAGGTAACAGTAAATGTGGGAACGGGCGTGGACAAGCGCACGGTCATGGCTGCCGCGCCCTGCGGCGGGGAAGCTGCCTGCGGAGGGGGCTCGAGCTCCTGAAGAGAGTGAGCGTGCGGGGCAGCCGCCGCCGATGGAGGCCATGCGGTGAGGGGCGGCGGAGCGGCCGGCGGAGGTCGTGGGGCCTGCGGCGGAGCACGCCCCGGTGCGAAAGCAGCAGTGCAGGAATAAATGCAAATACCGTCGCTCTCCATGTGGCCGGTGGTCACCCCCCAAAGGCGGAAGCATGTATAGTAAACACTCGATAAGGAATTCACCGTTAAGGAATCACCAATGTTTGGGGGTCACGATTTTAGTGATTTGGCCGGCCGACCCCAAAAATCAGGAAGAGGTCCAAAATAAGGAAGGCTCGCTGGCTGACATGCTTTCGGCAATCTTAAAATAAGAAATTGACGCTGGCATAGCTTGACGCGGTACACATGGCATTAGGCTAAGCGAGGCGCATCCTTTTGCTGCAATCATTGGTGTTACGGGGTATACACCATCGTATAAGCTATGTATATGATGCCTACTCGTCGGTCCATTTTTACCACGTTTGAAAAATCAGCACACAGTTTTCTCGAAAATTTCAGTTTGTGAGGCTGAGGAAGATAACGAATGGCGCTGGCTGGCTGATGAATCGGGTTCCTTCTAATGAACGAATTAAGCACGCCGGCGCCGAGGGGGGTCACGATTGTAGTGATTTGGCTGGCTGGCGCCAGATCTCTGTTTCATTAAATATGAGTGTTTACTGTAATGCAGGGCATGCCCGTACCCTCCCACGTGAGGTAGCGGCCGCCAGTCTCCTGCCGCTTCCACTCGCCAACGGGTGGGGCGAATTTCTTCTTGCCGAAGGCCATGGCCGTACCGACAGTCGGCTTCCCGCCATTAATGCGGCCGGCACCACCAGGTGCCTTAGGGGCGGGTGTGGTGGGACGTGCCAAGGGGGACTCATCCCGGAACACCTTACCGAGGCGGAGGGCGAGGGAGGCGAAGGTAAAATGTTTGCCGTCGCTAAGGTCACGGACCACCACCAGATACAGCGGCGTGATGTACGGGGAGGCGGCTGCGGAAGAGCGAAGGACGCTGTGAATGAAGGTCCGAGACCATGTCGGGGTCACCGTAGCCAGGGCGCAGCTTGCGGTGCTTTTCCGCAAGGGTGCGGAAAACAGCCAGCTGCGGGGCGGGGTCGACGGTCTCGTCGATCACAACAGCTCGAAGGCGAACCCAGAAGCGATGAGCGTCGGGATCACCAATGCCCTCCACGTGGTAACGGAGGCGCTGTAAAGCGCAGCGCCCATCGTGGGGGTGCACGCGAGAGGACTCCTTGTACAGGGAGAGGGCAGTCCCGCGAAGAATGGTGGGAAGAACGACGTAAATGAGCTCGTTCAGGGTCAGATGGTATACCTCGTACTCGAAGTCGACGTCGAGTAGTTTGGCGAACTCGTCACGGGCAATGGGGCCGAAGACGTGGGACATGTTGGCGAGTAGGACGGTGAAGTCAGACTCAGCCTCGGGTCCATCCAGTGTAATTCCAACGGAAGACTAGAAACCGTGTGCCCGCAGGAGCTTGGCCAACTCCTCGCCCGCTCGCCGTAGGCAAAGGCGTAGTCCAACTTGTCGGCGAACTCGGCACGCTGGGAGGCACGGACGGGGGTAGAGACCCACACAGAAGAATCGGCGTGGAACTCAGCCGACGTGGCAGCACGAGACGTAGGCGTAGGGCGCTGACGAAGTGAAGACATCCGCACAATCGGGTCCGAATGACCGTCCCCAGTGGGACTAGTAGGCGGGGTAGTGGCAGGGGAGGTGCCCACACCACTCCGAGATGCACGAAGGCGGCTGCCGAGCGAAGGGCGGTCGGCTGACATGTTTGGAAGGAAGTACTGTGAAATGGTGTTGACGCACGCGTAAAGGGGCGATGGGCTCCCAGTCAGATGGTGCGCCAGAGAAGAAGGCTTTTCCATTTTCGAAGCGGCCCGCATTTGGAAAATTTACTGGCCCACTTTCGGCCAGCCAGGCCAATCTTCAAATTTGCCCGCCGCAGGCGCAAATTTTTAATTTTAAGTATGGCAAGATCATAAAAATCGCACAATTTTCACGAAAATTTTCATAATCGGGACCCTTGAGAGACGGCCCGCATCCAACAATCGAGCGGCCCGCAACCGGCCCGGGCTGACTTCAAACGGCCCCGGGCCGGCCTCTCACGGTAAACCTTCTTCCCTGTGGTGTGCGCCGATGTGGCACGAGTAGTTCAGATGGAGCAAAGAACCGGATGGGTCCAGTCAGATACGTGGAGCGATGTGCTGCCAAAGGACGTTGGGTCCAGTCAGATACGCGCAGCGATGTGCTGCGAAATACCGCGGATGTCGCGGGATCAAAGAAAAGAAAGTGAGAGCCAGCGAGCGTGGTAAAAGGCCCGATAATAACCCGATGAAAGCGGTGAAATATATATATATATAGAACCGGCTAACAAGGTGACAGAAGCTGTCCGGTGCAGCAGGCTAGGTCACACACTCAAACTAAGATGAGATAATAAAAGTGGGCAGAGTTTTATTATCGGAGCTCGCTGGCAGCAGGCTGACCTGGAACCTCAGATCGAGGGGTGACAGAGAGGACAGAGGCACCCCCCCAGTGTGGGGGGCAAGATCTCTGTCTCCACGAGTTCTCGCTGATAACGATTCCCAAACCTCGTTGCGCTATGACGTTGGAGTACAAGGTGACTTGTTTGAATCGAGGGCGGTGGCACTTTTTAATGACGCCTACATACGAGCTCTCTGGGTGGTTTCTTTCTTCAATTTCTCCATTTAACTTCAACGATGAGGAAGTTGTTCCCTGGATGAACGTGGCAGTCGAGCATATGAAGGCCAACCCAGTGACCCCTCTCCCTTCGAGGTGGGGTTCCCCTTCTGGGGAAGCAGCAACATTGCAAGCCCCCGAGCAGTCTGTTTCCAAGCCCAAGCCCAAGCCCTACGTCCCTCCCCACAACCGCGGCGGTAAATTCTCTGGTGATAGGAAGGTGGTGGCCAAGGTCATTGAACGACATCACCACCACCGCCGCACTCTGGGCACCCCTCTGGCAGACGTGGACGTGGGCGTGGTCATGCTTCATCCACGTGCTACACGCTCTGGTGGTGCACCATCAGGTGCTTCGGACAATTTTACTCGTCAGCCACCCCTTGCTCCCTCCTCTTTTGTTCTTCCATCAGAGGAGACCTGCGACTTCGCGCAGGGAAGTGTTTCTCCTTCGCATTCAACCCGCAGCTCTGGTGGTGCGGCCGCGGATGATAGCTTCTTCCCCTCGGGTTTTAGTCAGTCGGCGGTAACGGACAATTTTCAAAAAGTGGAATCGGACGCCTCACTTGAGGAAACCCCGCTCTCGTTAGGCGGTGGTGCCATTCAGTATGACGCCCAAAGCTATTCCTCGGACAGCGGCTCGGATACCTTTACTCAGCACGAGCAGTATGGTTGTTATGCTTCGACTTCCAGTGGCGACGAGTTTCACAGGTTTTCTCCATCGCATCGCGTGACTCTTATTCATCTACTGACAACGATGGAATCGCCGGAATGAGACTGGAACCGGCGAATGAGACTCAAATGAGACAGGGTATTTTTTTGCGGAATTTTGGTTCCAGGGGCCATATAGATGTGGTATCCATGATAAAAAACGAACTTTGTTAAGAAATTTTGATTTTACAGCCGAAAAACAGCCAAAAACACTCCACGAAGGCTGAAAAGTTGGGATATCTGAATTTTGTTTAAAAGACAAGATTATTGCGATACTCACATATTTTGAAGTTGAAAATATGATATAATAACAAGGTAAGTTGAAAATTTATGAAAAGACCATGCATACTCCTTGTTTAGAATGTTTATTGGGGTATTTTTGTGTCACGTGAAGCCGCGACACACTGAAAATAAGTGAAAATTGACTATAACACGGGATAACGGTGTTGTAGGCTCAAACTTATCTTAATAAAGAATGTTCAAAACAGAAGACATAAAAAAACTTCATAGGGCAATGCTCCACAGCTGCGGGATGGCTCATTTTTAGCCAGTTCAGCTGAAATGGCTTAGGGTTTGAAGCGGGAGTGCAAGTCATGCCTTGAACTGTGATGAATGATGAAAATGCAAAGTATCCCTACTGTTCACAAGTTTCAAATATGGTCAAGAACCAAAAAAACACCACCAACAATACGTGGGATTGAAGCATATTCGCAATTACTATTTACACGCACGAGCATTACTCAGGGTTTGAGTGCAGGCTAGCCTAAGAGATGGGCGCTGGTACTTCCCCCATAAGAGCGCTGTACATCCGCACCACCGCCTGTGCATACAGTGCGTCGGCGGTGCTGCCCGACTCCCCCTGGAAGGAAGCAAGGTCTTTAAGCTCCTCCAACCTGATGCTTGCCTCGAGGGCGGCGTTTGTGCTCTGCTCCTTCAAAGCAATGACGAGCTTCTGTGCCTCTACCCCGGCCGCTCTTTGCCTGTCAGGTACCAGCCTTGGCTGTCCCACAGGCACTCCTGGTGTACCTTGGGCGTCCAACGCCACGGGCATCGGCTGCTGCGATGAGCCCTGAAGACCTCGGAGAGGGCCAGCTTGGCCTCCGGGCATCAAAGCCTGCGAAAGCCCCATTAGAGATGGTCAGTAGTGTGCCAGGTTTCGGAACTGCGAGGGACATATATATATATAAAAAACAATACAAAACTTTATATTCTAAAGAAGAAGGAAACCTTACCGAGATGAGCTGCATGGAGATCTCCTGGGTGTACTTCTCGCTGTTCCTATGGTTTTCCCGTTCGATGGCCATCTGCTCCTTCAGATCCTGGACGGCTTTCTGTGACTGTTCGCTGATGGCGTTTTTGAACGTGTCCATCGTCTTGTTGGAAGCCTCGGAGAGTTGCTGCTGAGCAACGACGTGTTTGTCCGTCAGCTGCACCTGATGCTGCAGGTGCTTGTTCTCAATGGCATCTTGCCTTTGCAACAGCGCTGCTTGGAGCTCCTTGGCCTCCTGGTTGCGTTCGTCCTGGTCTTTGCGCAATTCCTGCTCCCGAAGCCTTGCTTGCTTCCCCTGCTCCTCCAAGGCCTTCTTACTCTCCAACTTCGACTCCTCCAGAGCCTTCTGAAGGCGCTCGTTTTCCTTGGCAAGGTTGGCAACCTCTATCTCGGACTGGTCACGAGCACGTTTCAACTCTTCAAGGTTTTGTCTGTCGGCGTCGGAGTCGGTGTTCCTGGCATTAGCGTTCCGCACGCTTTCGGACGTCAGCCTCAAGAACAGGTCCGCCATGTACTTCTTCATCTTGGCGTCCTGTGAGCATGTGCAGGTTTGTCAGTCAACAGTCTGGTCAAAACTTAATCAATACACCAAAATAGGGAAAAGGGGGCCATAAGTACCATGTCCTGGACCTTCTCCTTTTTGGAAAGAGGTCTGTCTCGCCGCTTTGGGAGGTCATCCTCTTCCTCAGACTGGCTTTCTTGAACGATGCTCTGAGAAGGCTCCTGCACTTCGTTTTGCACCCCAAAGGAACCGTGCAGTACTTCTGCAAGGTCCAACTCAGGATCGTTGGTCTTTTCGCTGTCCGTAAGGTCCAGTTTCTGCCGTAAGGTCACCGGCGGCCGACAAGAGGAAGTCCGTTTCCTTTTGGTCTCTGCTGCTGGCTTTGGTGGCGATGACAGCTTTCGTTTCCTCGTGCCACTGCCCAAATCATCGCCAACAGCTCCGCTTGCACCCTTCCCCTTGGCCTCGCCAACAGCTCCGCTTGCACCCTTCCCCTTGGCCTCGCCAACAGCTCCACTTGCACCCTTCCCCTTGGCCTTGGAAACTGCTTTCCGAATCCCCTTCGGGTTCTTGCTACCTTCACCTGCATGGTTGCCGGGTACTTTCTGCTTCGCGTAAGGAGTACTGTCCGAGAGCTGCAACGGTGCACCACTTGACATGACATATGCCGTCACCGTGCCCACCAAACGGAAGGTGAGCCCCGCTGAGAAGTTGGAGGAGGCGAGAGTCCAGTAGTTGGTGTCGCCAACCTTTGCCGCTGTCCTCGCCCCACCTGGCAGCTCCGAGCGCCTCTGCTCCTCGGCCGCGATCTTTTCCCAGGCAAAAGCCAATACCTGCTTAAAGCCTTGATACCTCTCGGCCTCCTCGGCTATTTCCCCATCGGCAAAGGGCAGCTTCGTGGGTAACGTTTTGACGTCGCCGTCTGCATAATCGGGCAGGCGGATGTCGTGGGCGTACACCTTGTTGCTCTGCAGCTGCAGAAACGGGTATCTGTCGCAAAAGTGCTCCTCCCGCTTGAGCGTGACATGTCGGTTCTGAAGCAGAGGGGTTTGAAACATGACGTATTCGGCCATGTTCCCGTCATGCTTCTCGCTCAACAAAGTGGCATGCCACTGACCCGAGCTGCCTTGGCTCAAGTTGGCGCAAACGAACCGGATTGTGGCGCCGTGTAGATCAAGACCAGCCTCCTGCCCAAGGTCCATCACTGTTTCTACTTGCATGCCCTGTACCAAGGGCATGCGATACGTAAGTTTCTTCTCCCGGGTGAACTGTGCCTCGAGGTAGACGTACACCTGTAGAAGCCACCATTTCGAACTAAATAAAAGTTACAGGCCAAATAAAAGCAAACAAAGTGATTTTCAAAGGCAGGCCGGTCGCTTACCGGCTGTTTCCCGTTCACCAAACGAGGCACCAACTCCGTTCGCGCGTTCTTGACGTTGGTACGATGCTGGTTCGAATGATCTTCCTGCGCCATCTCGTCGAAGGACAGATATTCGGGGTCATCCGCAGATGGACCCCGTACGACTTGAAAGTCGACCGCTGCTCGAACATCTTCATCCTCACGGAAGACGAAGGTGATGTCCTTGACGTCCCCGTGCTGGCAGGTGAGGTACGCGATTGCATCCCCAAACGTGCGGAACACACCTGGATTGCCTGGTTTTCGTAGGTTGAAGATTACCACGCGATCCGCAACCGCATGCCCGGACGCAGGAGGCCTCCAGATCTGCTTGAGCCACGCCAGTCCCACTAACAGAGGCAACCCTAGGCTGTTGACCTCCTCAAACTCAAGCAGAAACAATTTTCTACCCTCCCTTGCCTTCGACCTAGGCTGCTCCAAGCCGTCATCCTCGTCGACCTGGTGGGGTGTGTCCACGATGACGCGGTTGTCCTCCTCCCCGGGTTGGGGCCCGTACCGCTCCTGGCACAACGTCAGCATATTACTGACGATGTTTTTTTCGTCCGCCTTGTATAGTTCGCTTTCAAAAACATTATACTTGGACCCGTCCTCCAAGCATTTCAGCAGGAGCTCTTTCCCACAGCCATTTTCCAGCCCGAAGTCTGCATGTATGATTACGGGCTTGCCGTCCCCATCCTTCAGACCGCCCTGGTCCAAGCACTGCCCCAAAAGCACGTACTCCCACCCATCAGCCGTGACCTTCACCAGCTCCTGGCAGGTGATCAGACCCAGCGAAACAAGGTCCACGCTGAACGCATCTAATTCAGCGTGGACCTGCAACTGATCCAAGGGGTTGCCGTCCTCCTCGTAAGGCAACAAATTCTCTGCGGCTTCCACCGCTTCTGCGAGGTTTTGCGCCGCATGTGCTTCTGCTGCTGTAACCGGAAGATCGGGTGCTTTTTTTGCGGGGGCATTATCGGATCCATCGGAGGCATCATCAACACAATATTCCTCCATTTTTTCAGTTACCCTTAAAATTGAGTCATCTGTAAAAAGCTTAATCTCTAGAATGTGTTTCCACAAGGGGCCTTTCAATCCATAGTTATCCCATGTTAGAATAATCTCGCTCACATCTGCCGCTAAGTCATAAGGAACGATACACTTGCCCTCGTTTTCGAGCTTTTTTTCTAATATCTTCTCCAAATCGGGAAGGGCCCTATCCAACAGTTCTTGTACGGAAGCTAAACCCATTATTCTTGAACACGAAAGCGCAGAATATAAAGTGAAATCTTGCGGTTTTTCGTCACCGGTACCCAGACAATAAATTGTTTAAAAACTACCTGGGCACCGGTGACGAAAAACCGCAAGATTGTGTCAAGGTGGTAACAATCTACCAAAGTCCTCGACGAATTCTGAGAATTCGTCGAGCGGGGCATCAGCGCCCGTGACGAATTCTGAGAATTCGTCGAGCGGGGCCCCAGCGCCCGTGACGAATTCTGAGAATTCGTCGAGCGGGGCCCCAGCGCCCGTGACGAATTCTGAGAATTCGTCGAGCGGGGCCCCAGCGCCCGTGACGAATTCTGAGAATTCGTCGAGCGGGGCCCCAGCGCTCGTGACGATTCTGAGAATTCGTCGAGCGGGGCATCAGCGCCCGTGACGAATTCTGAGAATTCGTCGAGCGGGGCCCCAGCGCCCGTGACGAATTCTGAGAATTCGTCGAGCGGGGCCCCAGCGCCCGTGACGAATTCTGAGAATTCGTCGAGCGGGGCCCCAGCGCCCGTGACGAATTCTGAGAATTCGTCGAGCGGGGCCCCAGCGCCCGTGACGAATTCTGAGAATTCGTCGAGCGGGGCATCAGCGCCCGTGACGAATTCTGAGAATTCGTCGAGCGGGGCCCCAGCGCCCGTGACGAATTCTGAGAATTCGTCGAGCGGGGCCCCAGCGCCCGTGACGAATTCTGAGAATTCGTCGAGCGGGGCATCAGCGCCCGTGACGAATTCTGAGAATTCGTCGAGCGGGGCCCCGCGCCCGTGACGAATTCTGAGAATTCGTCGAGCGGGGCCCAGCGCCCGTGACAAATTCTGAGAATTCGTCGAGGGCCCTCGACGAATTCTGAGAATTCGTCAAGGGCTCTGGGGCCCTGAAAGAATTCCTGAACAATTCGTCACCAATGTCACGAAACAGAAACACCTAAAGCGGTTTACCCGACTCAGGTAAGTATTTTTTGTTCTGCTCAAAACATGGAGTCCCGCAAAAAGAGACCCTCCAGAAAGCAGCTTGACAAAAAACAGCGAAACAATATCGCCACGTTTTGCTCGGCTGAATATTCATGCGGATGCTCTGAGAGATGCGATCGTCAGTTTGCGTACGCTTCCTACGAAAGAAACTATAATCATAAGAATCTTCTATCTCAGAGAGAGCTCACTTCTGTGCTGACTTCCACTATTGCTGATGCAGTCGTGCGGGACTCTAAAACAGGAGAGCGTTGCATCCCTTGTATCAGCACCCCGTTCAAGTTCGGTGACAAGAGGGTATGCGCTGTCACTTTCCGCAACTTATGGGGCTTGCCACGTGCTACATTCTTTCGGTATCAGAAGGCTGCCCTAGCAGTGGGTGGCATGATTCCGAAGACGACGGTTTTTCAAGAGAAAAAGATCCCCAAAACGCCGTTCGGTCCTTGTTACGACGCTTTTAAGGACTGGGCTATGGTTCACATGTTAAAAGGTCTTCCACAAGACATGCCAACCAATGGGTCGCTACAGATCAAGCCGCTGGATTACGACGTCGAGTATATTAATTACCGACGCCTGGTGGCGGAACCGGTCCTTGTCGCGAATAAGACCTTCCGGAAATACTGCAGGCACTTGGTCAAGAACGAATTGAAAATCCGTATTCGGAAGAAGGTCGAAGTGTCAGGCATGTGTTCGATCTGCGACAACCTTGACGCGCGTTGGGCTAAGTTGCAGGCTTCCGACCCAGACCATGACGCTTGGAAGGAGTTGACTAACCTGAAGGAATCACACAGCGCGACGCACAAGTATCAACGCAACTGCTACGACGCACGCAGGAGAGAAAGCGCTGATCCTCTTGGGGAGATCGACTCCATCGCCCTTGACGGGGCGGCAAACAAGAATACCGTGGTGCCTCACGCCCCTCATCAAGTGAAACATATCAACGAGAAGAAACAGAATTTCTTCAACTTGCATCTGCAGCTCACTATATTCCATGGTTGCATGTTGCTCTTCAATCTGAGTTTTCCTTGGAGCAAACCCAAAGGCGCGAACATGATGCTGACTTCCTTTACCAACCTGCTTGTGCTCCTGGCTTTTGGGCATAGTGGCAAACGGTTCTTCAGGAAGACGTTGCATCTTCAAGTTGACGGAGGCTCTGAAAACTGGAATCGCTACACGTTCGGCTTTTGCGCCCTGCTGGTTCATTATGGCATCTACCACAACCTCGTGTTGCATCGCCTGATGGTTGGACACACCCACAACGATGTTGATGGCTGGTTCGGTTTGATGAAGATGTACATATTCGGTAAGGATGCTACAAAAGCAGGCCGATGGCTCGTCTTACTCGAAGACTATATCAACTGGCTTGTATCGTGGCCGGTAAATAAGTTCTTGAAGCTGGTACAAGTTCAGGGTCAGCAGCTGGACTTCAAAAAGTGGTTGAAGCCGCATCTGAACTGGAACCTCACGGGATATGGAGGTATGGTGCGCGACGTGCATTACGTGGAATTCCAAAAGGACGAGCATGGCGTAGTTCGCATGAAGTACAAAGGGGGGGACCATATTAAGCCATGTCTTCCCAAAGGCGTAGACGAGGACTTGACCAAAGGTCTGGAAGTAATGAACAACTATCCCGACATTGACAGCTCTCCACCCTTGCAGGAAGTGGAGCCGCTTCCAGCGAAGGAGGAGGCAGCCACGCTGAATGCGTTTCAGCGGCTATGTGATCATGGTGTCGACCGTATCTCTCATGAGCAACAAGAACATCTATGTGGGTATTTTCCTTTACCACAGAAAGCTTCCGACTACGACACCTGGAAGGGCCCGAAGTTTGATCAGCAGCAACCCTTGGACTTGAAGTTGCTGCTGAGCAACGCTTGGCACCAGAACACGACCGAGGCGTCCGACCCCGCAACAACTGAACCTCAACCAGAGTTGGAGACCATTGCAGACGGCAGAAATGTGATGGTCAAGGATCTGCCAGTGGACATTCCCAAAATAACGAAAAGATGTGAGCAAGAAGCACGTCGAGTTGAAGATATTTCTTTCTGGTGAGTTCTACAATAGTCACTTCCTTTAATTAGTACATGATATGAACCGCCATCAAGCACGCTGCCCATTGACTGACCAAAGCGTTCCTCATTCTGTTCCTTATTATTCAGGTACAATAAGGGCGAGCTTAAGGCGGTGTTGCAGCATATGGGGCTCGACGGTGCGGGGCTGGCTGCAGAGTTGGCCACACGTTTGTTCAATGCGACCGCCGCAGCGCGCAAGGAACATCAGGAAAAGGGGCGTCGCGGTCAGCGTTCAAATGCAGGAAGCGCGAGACCGGTTTCCGACGACAACGGAGGTGAAGGTCGAGGCAAGGGACGTGGGGGGAGAACAACTGGCCCCGACGGTCAAGCTGCAGTTGAATGGCCAAGCAAAGTGCGGAAAGGTCGAGGCAAGGGACGTGGGGAGAACAACTGCCTCTGATTTGGTCATGCCGCAGTTGCCGAAGCAGGCAGGGAAAGGTCGAGGCAAAGGACGGGTCAACCGGCCTGACACAAGCAACAAAGCATAAAGCAAAAAAAGGAAAGGTCGTGGCAAAGGACGTGGGGGGAGATCATCTGTCCCCAACAGTCAAGCTGCAGTTGGGAGAGGTGCCGGCATGCGCGCTAATGCTGCCGCTGGCATTAAGCGTGTATACCCATCGTCCCCTCCTTCCTCCCCTGTCCAAGACAGTGTCAAGACTCGCAAAGTTGGGCAGGCGGAAGCAGGTGATCCTAAACGACCACGAGGTTCTCCCCCTACGACAGCGTCTCCCACCTTTCCCCCTCCTCAACGGAAGGCCAGGACACGTTCTGCCAACAATGGCCGCTGTCTATTTCAGGAATCGCCCGAGAAGAGTGAGTCGGACTCGTATGACGACATGCCTTTACTTCAGCGAGCAGCAAGGCCCGTAACTGCTCCAGCAGTTTCTGTGAAGTCGGACTCATCAGACGAGGACGACATGCCGTTGGCGCAACGTGCTGTGGCTCGTTTCCTCCCGGCAGACTACACCTTCGAAATGATATCTGCAGTTCCAAAAACGTTTGCTGTCACCGCTGCAGGTGAAAACAACCCCGCCGACGAGTGCTGGTTTACGGTTCCACTTGCACGTGGGAAGGTTTCACTTCCCATGCACTATGTTGAGGGCTTGGACTTGGATTCGGAGAAACGTTTGGTACACTGGCAGTTCTGGATTCCACGCGCTGCGAACCTTATGCCGGGCTCCAAGCGCAAGCTGCGCACTTTCAAGAACACGGACTTGCTGTTTACCGCAGACGCTTTCAGGCGCGGAGGAGTTCGGTTCGGCACAGGGCGTGGCATCCCTTCAACCCTGCGGAAATGCTGACTTGCTGGGATGAGCGCATCTGTCCGCCCGAGGGCGGTATGCCTTCAGGTCCCGAAAAGGAAGAGCTTTTAAAGACTATTGCCGACAACCTGTTCTCTGAGTAGAATCTGTTTTACAAGTTTGTTTACCCTGAACATGGCGTCCTTCTTTTTACAGATCTTCCTACCATGTGTATACTGTTTCAATCCCAGCTCGCTAGAGCGGTTTCTTTGTATGATATAAGGAAATACAAACTCGAAACGGTGACAACGCGCCGTGTAACTCTTGAGTATGTTGCTTAACTTCACATGGACAATTCCAGCGCTCAGGGTTTTCAGGGTTTGAGGGGTAAAATGACCAAAACGGTCACCAAAATTATGCATCCAACTATTCCTGTGTGCAACTTGCGATTGTGGACTTGTAACCAAGTTCAAACCCGTCAAAATAACGTAACAACTGTGCTTTAAACTCCTGCAATATAGTTTACCACCCAATTTCCATGGTTATTTCCCATACGACTGGCCCCGTAATGATATTTCCCCATCTTAGGGTGGTCGAAATTGAAAAAATCCGTTGTTTTCCAAGGAGTTCTTATTGTTATGCATCAAGCATATGTAAAGTATATTGGAAATTCATACTTGAAAAAGTTTTGGGGATTTTTCGTCGAGAATCGTATTTTTGGTGATTTTTCTGAGTTCGCGTGGCAGAAAAACACACTAAATCGTCGAAAAACATCAAATTTCTCAAAATTTGCATTCGACAATGTTATTTTTTGTTTAAGTGCATCAAATGTGTGTAAATTCCACAAAAAAAAATGACCCCAAAAAATGAGACTGGAATGAGACTGGGGCCAGTCTCATTCCGGCGATTCCATCGTTTGACGAATGTTAATCTTCTGCCTCAGTAACTTAAAGCTTCGCAGTCTGGCAGACTCCCTTAGCTGTATCTGAGAGATGCCCTCACGGGGCACGCAGCCTCACCGATCGTGGCCGCATTTTCTTTTCTCATCGCTCGATTTACATGACTCTGACCGTGGACAATATGTAGCATGAACGCGCGGAGATCGGACGGCACAGGTGACGGCAGCTATTGGCACGTGATTCGTTCTGGCATTGGCTCCCTATATGTTCAGTGTGTATGATTGCGGTGCCGCAAACCTGTTGCAGTTGACTTTGTTTTCAGAGATCTTCAATTGTGAATGGGCACAGCCCAGTTGAAACTTAACAGCTTTTCATTTAGCTGTTAGCCGTGTAACTGGTTAAATCTTCTGGGCCTCACTAGTAGCAGTAACTAGGGCACCTTAGATTTGGCGGTGAAGAGTATACACGGTGCCACCTCGTATGAGGTGCTGTGCTATAATCTGCCTATCGGGCTGTCATACTATGCCGGTCTGAGATGGCAGATCTGGTAAGTCATACTCGTGACACCGTGAGACAAAACACCCTCACCATATATTATTCTATCTGATAACATATCGTTAGCCTTTCCGAAAACGTCCGAACCGCGACTATCTGTCACCCTCCACACCGGAGGGATCGATCGACCCTCACAAACCACCACAAGAACTTGGTGTCATCAACGCGGTCGGGTCGTGTCTCGTGTGGCTACAGGTCTAAAGGCAATGCTGAAATCTGTATAGGCAGCCCTGACCGGGAGTTCCGGTGCAGGCCCCTACTGTATGACAGATATCTAGGTAGCCAACACTGGACTGATGAGTGACCCGCAAGTTCGTGCTGTGACACACCGAGTGTCACATGTGGCTAGACTCGAGACCGTTCCGACTCCGAGACCGTTCCGGGTATACTGTATCTAGCTTAGGGTTTATTATCTTATCTGAGTTTATCTATATTGGTTCCAGGACTGTCTGATATCCGTGAACCGGGATATTCCAGTAGGCCGTGGACCCATTCCACGCTATTTTTCCGCAGCTAATTTGGCCATGATTGGCTAAAGCAGCCGCTTGGAGAGGTGGTGCGCGGCAGCGCGTTTGAGTACACGCGGGAATTGTGAGATGAGCGGTTTGCGGTGAGCGACTTTGAGCCGCAGCTATGGGGATTCGACCTGGACCGGGCTTCGTTGGCGCAATGTTCATTTACAGCAATCACTCAGTATTAAGAAAACCGGAGATTCGGAGCCAGCCAGCCATTTTCTTCAACTTGGGTACCCCCCCAAACCCCCCCCGCCGGGCAGCTCCTCCTATGAAAATTTTAAGAATAGTGATTCGCGATCTCTTGGCCAGCCAGCTCATTTTCTTAAGCATGTACATCGACACACGCCTAGCTCAGCCACTTTCTTAAAATTTTCACTCACACAAAATGGACCCTGCAAGCCGTGCCCAGCTCAAGGTGTTGAAAAAGGATTTAGGTTACGGTATAATTGACGTGTCAGACTATGTGGAGCTTAGGAGCTTGTTATCAACGGTGTCAAATCAAGTGTTCGTAGCAAGAATGCAGCCCTCCCCGAGCCCGCCTATCAACCTCCACCGAAGCCGTCGGAACCATCACCAGCGATCGAGGAGGTTTTTGAGCTTCGTGATATTCACCGGAGTTCGCAAGAGACTATGCCAGCCCCCACTTCTATGCTTGCAGCACCGCTTGTAGCACCGCGTGCCACTACAACTATACCTATAATGGAATCGCAGCAACTCGGTTCGACAGTCGCAAATACTTCCGCACCAAAGAGGAAAGCGTCTCGCCTTTTTGAACACGGGTTCACGCGTTTTGTAAAAACTAGGCAGGGCGTGGTCGTCGAGGCCGCTAATTCTCCGGCTGTTATTCCAAAGTCGCGATATTCTTGCGACAACTGCAATAAGGGTTTCGAGCACATGCCCGCCCTGGTTCAGCATCGAAAGGCTTGTTCACGTAGTGAGGTGGTGGCTGAAACAATTTCGTCCACGGAGGCCTTGCTTGCTCACCGGAAAGCTGTGATATATGCGGATTCCGGACGCCACGTCTATGTCTCGCTTCGAGTGACAACAAACGATCAGCCGGTTATTATATCCCTGGAATTCTCATATCACATCTCGGTTTCTATTATGAGTTTTTGTCAACGTAGCGCGTTCAGTTCAGCAAGCCGCGAATTTTTGTTTGTAGAAACCACGTTGCACCATTCGACCAAACTATCACATCACGCTTCCATCAAGCCTGTGCTCCCTACAATAGTTATCTCTTCTGCCTCGACAGTAAACTCCGAGTAACAATCTGAAATCTCAGTCCAAGATGGACGCAAGGGTGCACTCAAGCGCAAACGTTATGGCAATGAGGAAAAGGCGACCGCCATCTTCTTTTATGACGACACCGTCGCTAAGGGACTTGACGCGCTATCGCTGACCCCTTGCTACACGTCGCGCGAGAAACCGGCATTCCAGCTCCCAATATCTCACGTTGGGCGTACAGCACAGGTTCAGATGGGATCCCAGTTCGCGAGCATATCTTCAAAGCTGCGGGCAACTTGAAGTTGAAAAAACTCAAGGTCCGAGATAGGCGTGTCACCTCTAAGTTCCCTTAAGCTGAGAGAGAGAGCTTGCTCATCATCTGGAAAATGGCGAGGCGATCCGGGATCGCTCTTTTTGTGATCCGGAACGGGATCGATCCCGGGAGGGAAGTTTCTTACGGGATCGTTCCGGTTTCGGCGAAATTACACGATCGTAGAGGGTACGCTCCAGGTACGGGAACGATCTTGGAACGCTCCAGGTATGGGAACGATCCTGGAACGCTCCAGGTATGGGAACGATCCTGGAACGCTCCAGGTACGGGAACGATCTTGGAACGCTCTAGGTACGGGAACGATCCTGGAACGCTCCAAGTACGGGAACGATCTTGGGACGATCCAGGTACGGGACCGATCCCAGAACGCTCGAGGTACGGGAACGATCCTGGAACGCCGCAGGAACGGGAACGGTGGAAGGACAGGTGTGATATGCTCAAGATGTATTCAAGCATTCAAAGAAAGTGTATCATGCACCACACATAAAAAAGGTAAACTTTCAGAACACAAGGCTAGAGGTAAAGGAGGCAACTTTTCAAATATGTATATACAAATACAAAAAGAAAATACACCATACAATACACCAGGTACTTCATTTGTATGTACTCGTAATGTTTCTATTATCAGCTATCACTGAGTAGTAAAGTCTTCTTCTTCCTCATCTATACTTCCCACTCCTACTGTGTTTTGGTGCTGAAGAATTTCTGTTAAAGTTGCAGGCCACTTGGCTGACTGCGCGAGCTTCACGCGTGAGTGTAGCATATTCCATCTTTTTACTTGGGTAAAAATTCTTGAGTACTCCTTGCTCAAGGTACGGTATTTGGTACCTCAGTCTGCACGTCGAAAGTGCCCACCAAACGCAATTGGGGAGTTTGGGAGTTTTGGGAGTTGGGGAGTTTTACAATGGGAGGCCCTTAAAAAATTGAAAATTTTACCGAATCTAGGGTTTAAGATTTTCCCGAGTTCAATGTAATTTTATTTAATTTTCCGGTTGTTTTAGGGTTTAAGAAATATTCCGAAACTTTACCCAAAAAATCATCTTTTTCAGCCTGAATTAAGGAAGATTTTTGGGGATTTTTGTGTTACGAAAACATAAATTTCCAATTGAACTTGTACAAAATTTGCCGCATATTTGAGCTTCAAAAAAATTTCCGAGAATCGATAGCAAAATGATACCTTTTACCTGATTTCATGAAATGTATTTTTTGGGGTTCATCCATGAACCCCAACGATTTTTTTATGTTTTTTTTATGAATTCATGCCTTTTGGGGGTTTCGAAAATTTTCGGAATTTTGGTTAAAAAAACCTTAATTTTTTGAAAAGCGGCTTTGAAGGCGAGAGTGCAAAATTCGGGGGCAAATTCAAGCGTGATTTTTAAATTTTGAATATAATCGTGAGAAGAAGAAAAGTTGAAGCTCTTAAGAAACCGCTTTGAAGGCGATAATGCAAAATTCGGGGCAAATTCAACTGTGATTTTTTTAATTTTGAATATAATCGTGAGAAGAAGAAAAGTTGAAGCTCTTAAGAAACCGCTTTGAAGGCGATAATGCAAAATTCGGGGGGAGGGGGGGATATGCAATTGTGAATTTTTTATTTTGAATATAATCGTGAGAAGAAGAAAAGCTGAACCTCTTAAGAAGCCGCTTTGAAGGTGAGAGTGCGGACTTAGCAGACTTAGAAGCTTCGGGAAGCGCTTCAAAGATCCTCTCAAAGCTCTTTGTTAAGGTTTCGCAGAGTTTGCTTTAAATGCAATTGCGAGTTGCAAAGATTTTTGAAGCAAAGATCTTTGAAGCAAAGATTTTTGAAGCAAAGATCTTTGAAGCAAAGATCTTTGAAGCAAAGATCTATGAAGCAAAGATCTTTGCGCAAAGAATTTTCAAACATCTTTAACAAGCAGATTTTAAAGCTTGCGCAAAGAGGTTTGTAACGCTCTTTAGACTTTGCGGTGTCGCAAAGTTTGCTTAAGCAATCCAGAGTTGGTGGTTCATGTTTGCGAAAAGATCTTTGAAGCAAAGATCTTTGCGCAAAGACTTTCTCAAACATCTTTAGCAAGCAGAATATTTAAAAGCTTGCGCAAAGATAACTGTAAAGCTCTTTAGACTTTGCGGTGTCGCAAAGTTCAATACTTTAAAAGCAAATAAGAGTTGGTGGATGCTTGAAGCGCAAAGATCTTTAAAGCAAAGATCTTTGCGTAAAGACATTCTCAAACATCTTCACCAAGCAGATTTAAAAGCTTGCGCAAAGATATTATTAAAGGTAAAGCTCTTTTTGACTTTGCGGTGTCGTATAGTTTGCTTAAGCAATTGAGAGTTGGTGGACGCAACTTGCGCAAAGACATCCTTAAACATATTTAACAAGCAGAACTAAAAGCTTGTGGAAAGATGTTGGTATTAAAGCTCATTAGACTTTGTCGCAAAGTTTGCTTAGGCAATTGAGAGTTGGTGGAAGCTTGCGAAAAGATCTTTGAAGCAAAGATCTTTGCGCAAAGACTTTCTCAAAAATCTTTAGCAAGCAGAATATTTAACATGCGCAAAGATCTTTGCGCAAAGACTTTCTCAAACATCTTTAGCAAGCAGAATATTTAACTTGCGCAAAGGTGTCTGTGAAGAGTTTCTTTAGACTTTGCGGTGTCGCAAAGTTCAATACTTTAAAAGCAAATAAAAGTAAGTGGATCGAAGCTTGTGCAAAGATCTTTAAAGCAAAGATCTTTGCGTAAAGACATTCTCAAACATCTTCACTAAGCAGATTTAGAAGCTTGCGCAAAGATAATTGTAAAGCTCTTTTTGACTTCAAAGCGGTGTCGTATAGTTTGCTTAAGCAATTGAGAGTTGGTGGATGCTTGCGCAAAGACATTCTTAAACATATTTAACACTGAGATCTTTAACCTTTTAAACCTCTTGCAGTTTTCCTAAGGACACTTCTTCAAGAACTGTCCTGAAACAGATGTAAAAAGAGATGAGTTTAGAAAAGCGTTCATCGATGAACGCTTTTAAAAAAACACTGCTAAAGAAACAAGTGTTTTGACCGGTTTAAAGAAAAGTGTTCATCGATGAACGCTTTCTTTATTTTGTTGCTGAAGCTTGAGTATTTTAAACTGTTTTTAAGAAAAGCGTTCATCGATGAGCGCTTTCCTTGCTTTCCCTATTTTTTTCCTGACAAAAAAGCTGAATCACACAGAAATATCGCAGCTTTTGCAACTCCAAAGCGCAAAGTTTTAAGAAAAATACAAGGAAATCTAAGAAAAACGCTCATCGATGAACGCTTTTCTTAAAAACAGTTTAAAAAACCCAAGCTTCAGCAACAAAATAAAGAAAGCGTTCATCGATGAACACTTTTCTTTAAACCGGTCAAAACACTTGTTTCTTTAGCAGTGTTTTTTAAAAAGCGTTCATCGATGAACGCTTTTCTAACCTTGTCTCTTTTCTACCTTTTTCAGCGCAATTTTTTGGAGGCATGTTTGCTTGTTTCTTTTGACTTTAAATCTTTGCGCTTTTACCACACTTTTTCTAGGGCCGTGAACAGGCACTCTCAACTTCGAAGCGGCTTCTCCGGAGCTTCAACAGTTCTTCTTTTCACGATTATATATATACATGCAACCTTATATATATATATATTTATATATTTTAAATCCCTCTCCTCTCCCCCTTTATCCCAGCTCCCCGCGGGCCTTCAGCCCGCAATTTTCCTGCCTTCCCCCTTTCTCCCGGCTCCCCGCGGGCCTTCGGCCCACCGAATCTTCCCCCTCCCTCACCCTTTTTCCCAGCTCCCCAAGGGCCTTCGGCCCGCAATTTTCCCTCTCCCTTCCACCTTTTCCCCGGCTCCCCGCGAGGCTTAGGCCCGCAATTTTCCCTCTCCCCCGGTCCCCCTTTTTCCCAGCTCCCCGCGGGCCTTCGGCCCGCAATTTATTCCCTCCT